>ML776680.1:355894-377579 GCA_009831015.1 Picea engelmannii | reverse complement strand
CACACACACACACACACACACACACACATATGGATGATTATGATTAACGAAAAATGTGACCTCCATGATATATTAAATTGGTCTATCAGACCTTAAGAGGGTAAGTGATTACTTGCGATTCTTTAGAATTTTTTTTCTATGCTCGAAAAGCATTAAGAGAAGCTTTCCAAGATCACCATACTTTTCTTGAGTTAAGAGGTTAGGAAGGTTGGTAGTGGGACAAATATTTTGAAAATGAGATCTAATATGGGTATAGGCTGGACAATCTAAGAGAAAGTGATTTTCGTCTTCAACCTTCTTAGTGTCACAAAGTTTACACACTCTTTCATCCCATGGCATTTTAGGAATTGACCGACACCCAGTTTCACTATGGAGCTCGTGAGAATTTGTTCTTATCTTAGCAATGCTTATTTTTTTTCTTTACACTTGGAAAATCAGATAGATAATTTTGATCTTCTAGATTAGGGTTGATTACATCCTTATAATACCTTAATTTTCTTTTTTCCTCTAACTCTTTATCACACCACATTTTCTCCTTAAATTTTGATTTGACGTTTTTTTAATAGTATCTTTATTCTACAAAATGGTGTCTTTCATGATTCCCCAATAGTTTAGCCAATACCGGGTAACTTTATGCCATCCTCGCTTGAGTCGATGATGGTTATGACTCGATTTTGAAGCAATTTTAGGAATCCTCTTGTCTTCCATGTTTTTTAACTTGTTCTTATACATTAGGTATCTAGTCATAGCCATGCTCTCAATGGGGGATAGGCTTGTTTCTAAGAGGAGGATGGGATATGACACATTTCCTTTAATTTTGAGATTATAGGTTATAAAATTCTTTTGTATTTGCTCTATCTTTCTCCAGGATTCACGAGAGGTACTACAGCGCCAGACTTCACATCCATAAATAATAACAGGTGTAAAAAGAGTCTCAAAGAGGAGTTTCTTCTTATCTCAACTCCAAAGATCAACTGATTTTCAATTGTTTTCAAGTCCATAATAATCTTTCCATCCCCCAACAATCATTTTCTCAATGCTATAATTCCAATTGAGCTTGTGGTGAATATGAATTCCAAAATATTTGTATGAAGTCACTTCCTCCAAGTTGTTGTTGTCATATATGAAGTTATCATAAGGGATCTTATTGGATTTAATAATCATGACCTTAGTCTTATCAATATTAGCAATCATACCCATATTGGAGATAAAATCCTTGAGGATTCTTAGTTGGCATTCAATATCATGGGGACTTCTTGCCATAATAACGATATCATCGACATAAAGAAGAAAATTGATGACTATACCAGTGAGAGTAGGGCCGACACAACCTGCTTTTTCCAAGTAATCTTCTAACTTGTCAATGTATATGCCAAAAAGGGTAGGGGACAAGGGACAACCTTGTTTGAATCCGATATTCCAATTAATCTCTTTTGACCAGACCTCTGTGTTCTTAAACTTATCAATAACGTTCTCATACATCCTTATTGCAACATCCCTCAACTCGAGAGGCACTTTTATCTCTTCCAACCTATTCCAAGGTTTTTCCTAGGACCCATGTGAAAAGATTTTCTAAAGTCAACAAAAAAACAAAAAATATTGGTTTTAGTATTGCAGAACTCTTTTGGAATGATCCTAAAGGTAACAAGATGGTCCATAGTTGAATGATATCTCCTAAACCTGGCCTGGCCTTTAGCTCTTTTACTGTGACTTTCTAGCTAAAGACTAATCTTCTTTTCCAAAATAATTCCATAAAGCTTGGCTAAAATCGGGTTAATCATAATGGTCCTATAATTATAGGGAATGTTTCTATCCCCATTTTTAAAAATAGGAACAATGAGGCTTTACGTCCATGGTTTAGGGAAGCCCTGCATGATTGCTAAATTGAAGAGCTTGTGTATGTGAGGGATAAGGATAGACCCTTCGATTTTAAAAATTTCAGCTTGGTAGCCTTCAATGTCCTTAGCTTTCCCATTTGAAAGCTGCTTAACCCCAAACTCTATGTCATCTCAAGAAAAATATTTTTCCTTTGTAGGGACAATAGGAATGGTGTCCATGGCATTAGGGAACTCGTAAAGAATTTTAAGGTAGGAATTCCAGTCCCTTAATGGAATCCTATTATTTTCTTTAGTATTATGGTTTAGAATTTGGCTCCAAAACTTCTTAGGATCCAACTTATATAGTTGTGAAAGTTGCTCTTGCCTTTTATTGATATAGTACCTTTTTTTCCTTTTAATTAGGGCTTTGTACATTTTGATATTATCGAGTTTTAAGGACTCATTAGAAACATCCCTAATGGATATCCTAGCAATTTTACATTCTTTATCATACCAAGGGTTGGTCGTTCTATTATTCTTTTTATAGGACACCTCAAAAAAGAACTTGTTAATAAAAGTGGAAAGAGTAGTTGTAAAATTATGATAGAGTTCTTCAATGTTGTCCTTATAAGTCAGGAGATTTAATTTACTATTTAAATCCTTTAGGAAAATGTCAACTTTACTTTTGTCAAAGCGCAAATTCCTTTGATTATCAGAATTCTCTTTAATGGCGCTTCTATGCATGGAAAAGTTTAGAGTTAGGGTTAAAGGTGTATGATCAGAGTCAGGATCATGGTCATTTAAAAGGTCAAAAGTTGTTATTTGGTTGGAAATGGGGATATCATATATCACATAATCTACAACACTACTACCTAGCCCATGAATACAAGTCATCTGGTTGGAGTTTGGCCACTTCATTACTCCATTGCAAATTATTAGGTCTTGAGAGCTGCAAAGCTTGACTAACTGAGTACCAAACAAATTCTCAATTAGGTCTTCAAAGCTTCTTTTGTAGCTATTAGATAAAACAAGGTCTTCATCTAGCCATAAAATATTATGGTTGG
The DNA here is from genome assembly GCA_009831015.1 of Picea engelmannii. NCBI lineage: Eukaryota > Viridiplantae > Streptophyta > Pinopsida > Pinales > Pinaceae > Picea > Picea engelmannii. The sequence continues at coordinate 374,698 of ML776680.1, read as the reverse complement.
AATCAATACTTAAAAGAGTAGCTTGTTTAGTTGCAATCCTAGCATTAAAGTCTCCTATCAAGAGAATATTACCTTCATTTTTCAAACTATAAATATCTTGTTCTAAATTATTATAGGGACAATTGTTATCTAGATTGTTTTTCTTATTAAAATTATAATTAATAGGTGCAAAATAGAAAATTGCTATATACATCTTCTTAGCATTTGTGTTTGAAATTTCTATCCAAATGTATTGATTGAGAGGGTCAATCTTATGAAGTTGAATGTGAGGAGAAATTATCTTTCTAATATAACAAGCTATGCCTACTATCCCTCTACGGTGGGATTTTTTGTTCCATGCCGACCACAAGACAAATCCTTCTATGTTAGGGACCTTAGACTCCTCATGCTCCCAAGTTTCAACTAGATAAATAATATCAATATCACTCAAGATATAACTTATCATAGGACCTTTGCACCATGAAAAGCCACGACAATTCCAAAAAAGGATCCTGAGTGTCCCAAATTCGCATTTATTATTATCCTTCTGGTCTCTATCCCTAACAATAGCTTTTTGATCTCTAATTATTGCCCATTTTCCTTCTTTCTTGACTTCTTTTACCTTTTGAACTTCCTTCTTTAATTCAGCTTGGTTTTTGGGAATGAGGTCTTCATTTATAAATATTCCTGACCCTTTTAAGCTCGGATATTTACTAAGTATGTTATACTTATGGTCATTACAACTTACTTTGACACATATCAACCTATCTTTGTGATCAATTATTTTTCCTAGCCTCTTTGATTCTATGAGGTAAGTTGTATCAATTTTGGATTTATTATTTAATTCTTCTTTTACTATTGCTAGTGTATCCTCCTCTTGTTGTTCTTTTATACCAAAAATTATGAGGTTCAAGGCTCTTTTGTTATGCTCATGGTTCAGTTCAATTAGCTTATTCATTTCCTCTTTGATGAGTTTGATATCCAATTTGTTTTCCATATTACTGAGGGTCAAATTGTTGGTTAGTTTTTCTTCTAGCTCTTTAATCCTATCTCTCAAGTTGTGATTTTCTTCAACCCCTCCTTCCTGGATTGATTGTTTATGTTTTTCCATTTCTTGAATCATATCCTTCATTGTCTTCAATTCATTCTTGAACCCTAAGAATCTATCCTCTATTTGAGTTTGAATGGTATCTTTAATTTTTTTTATCAATCATTGCCTCTAGCTCTATTTGGAGTTTTACTTATCTTTCTTCACTCCTTTTTTTTAATGATTCTAACTCTATTTGGATTTTGGCATATCTCTCTTCTCTCCTTTTTTCTATCGATTCCATATAATCATAAAGGATCTCTAGGGTGATTTTGGGAGGCCTTCCCCTATTAGGATGATTTTTTGGAATAGGTAGTGGAGTGTTCATATTGAAAAAAAGAGAAAAAAAAATGTAACAATTATTATTTTGGATTGACTTTAAAAATGGATTTTTTTTTTTTAATTGATAATAATGATATTAATTATTATCTCTCAAATCAACTTTTACTTATGAAACTCAAAATAATAAATAAATAAAATATATTTAAATCTCTTTACGTTAACATATTATAAATATATTTTAAATTAAAATTGAATCAAAGGAAAAAGTGACTCACCTCATTTGACATGTGCAATTGCTCAACCGATTGAAGAAGCCAAAAATATTTTCTGAAAACCGCTACAGAGATTATTCTAGGAAAAAAAGGTAAAAACCAAAGAGAAGTTTTATTCCCATTCAAAACCGTAGATATAATAAAATATCTCCTTCAAAACAACAGAGAAGTATTATTCCCGTTCAAAACAAAAGAGATATAATTTCAAAACCGCATATATATATATATATATATATATATATATATATATATATATATATATATATATATATATATATATATATATATATATATATATATATAAGTTAGAAGAATGCTTGGAAAAAGCAGGTTGTGTCGGCCCTACTCTCACTGGTATAGTCATCAATCTTCTTCTTTATGCCGATGATATTGTTCTTATGGAAAGGAGTCCCCATGATCTTGAAAACCAACTAAGAATCCTTAAGGACTTTTGCTCCAATATGGGTATGAATGTTAATACTGATAAGACTAAGTTCATGATTATTAAATCCCATAAGATCCCTTATGATACCTTTGTATATGACAACAACAACTTGGAGGAAGTGACTTCATACAAATATCTTGGAATTGATATTCACCACAAGCTCAATTGGAATTATAGAATTGAGAAAAGGATTATTGGGGGGTGGAAAGCTTATTATGGGCTTGAAACAATTGTAAATCAATTGATCTTTGGAGTTGGGATAAGAAGAAACTCCTCTTTGAGACTCTTGTTACACCTGTTATTCTTTATGGATGTGAAGTCTGGGGATGTAGTATCTCTTATGAATCCTGGAGAAATATAGAGCAAATACAAAAGAATTTTATAACCTATAATCTCAAAATTAAATGAAATATGCCCTATCCCATCCTCCTCGTAGAAAAAAGCCTATCCCTCATTGAGAGCATGGCTATGACTAGGTACCTAATGTATACGAACAAGTTAAACAACATGGAAGACAAGAGGCTACCTAAAATTGCTTCAAAATCAAGTCATAACCACCATCGACTCAAGCGAGGATGGCATAAAGATGCCTGGTCTTGGCTAAACTATTAGGGAATCATGGAAGAAACCATTTTGCAGAATAAAGATACTATTAAAAAAAATGTCAAATCAAAATTTAAGGAAAAAAAGCGGTGTGATAAAGAGTTAGAGGAAAAAAGAAAATTAAGGTATTATAAAGATGTAATCAACCCTAATCTAGAAGATCAAAATTATCTATCTGTTTTTCCAAGTGTAAAGAAAAAAATAAGCATTGCTAAGATAAGAACAAATTCTCACGAGCTCCATAATGAAACTGGGCGTTGGTCAATTTCTAAAACGCCATGGGATGAAATAGTGTGTCACCTTTGTGACACTAAGAAGGTTGAAGATGAAAAGCACTTTCTCTTAGATTGTCTAGCCAATACCCATATTAGATCTCATTTTCAAAATATTGATCACACTACCAACCTTCCTAACCTCTTAACTCAACAAAAGTATGGTGATCTTGGAATGCTTCTCTTAATGCTTTTCGAGAACAAAAACAAAATTCTAAAGAAACACAAGTAATCACTTAACGTCTTAAGGTCCGATAGACCAATTAGGTCTTAGTGGACGTTAATCATCATCATCATCACACACACACACACACACATATATGGTTTTTATTTTTTTAGAATTTTTTTAAAATTGAATATATATTTTTATTTTTTTTAAGTTTTTTAATATAAATTTTAATTTTGTTTTGTAATTTTAAGTTTTTTTTTAAGTTATTTATTTATTTTTAAATTTTGTATTTTAGGTATTTTAATTTGTTTTTTTATATATCTAATTTTAATTTTTTTTGGTGTGTTTTTAACCTTTCTAAATGTTTTTGGCCATAAATTTGTTTTTTTACCTTTTTTTTTAATTTTTTCTCATTTTGGTTTAGTTTATATATATATAGGTATTTTTTTCATCGTTAGTTTTTTAAGTTTTTCTTTAATTTTTTTTAATATAAATTTGTTTTTTAATTTTTAATTTTAACTTTTAATTTTTTTTTCTTAGTTTTTTTTTTTAATTTATATAAAAAAATTAAATTATATTTTTTGCTAAATATTTAAAAATAGTGTTATTTAATTACAATTATTTTCTTTGTGTTGAAGTAAAGGTAAAAAAATATGTTAAAAATGATATTTTTCACTATATTTAAAAGGTATGGAACCATAAATTAATTAAGGAGACGAAAAAATCTTAATTTCAAAAAAGTAAATGGTAAAAATTATTTTAAAGATTCAAAGAAGCATGGAAAAATGAAAAAAAAATTAGAAAAATTAAAAAAAAAAGATGAAAAAATAAGCATTTAAAAAAATAATGTGGAAACATTATGGATTAGAAAATTTAAAATATAAAAAAACCATCTAAAAATGGAGGGGGTGCTACTGGTAGTGCCATTTTTAAAAACAAGGTAAAAAATGTGACCCCCCAAAAAATGAAAACTTTGTAGAGTTCTCATTAAGTTGGTAACCATGTTGCACTACCCTCAAATATGATACTGCTACCCTCAAAACTGATCAGTGGGTGTGCAACAATCCATAGACTCCCTCTCGACCAAGAAGAACCACTTCATGAGCCAATTCCAAGGCCCTAGCTCCTCTGAACAACCTTACCACCATGAATATTCTAACTCGTCCCATTACCAAGCCTTTCATTTCTATCAACTGCAACGAGAACTGCATCTTCCCAGGGTCAAGGTGAACAAATTTGATGGCTTGGATCCTACGGGTTGGGTCATTCAATTTGAACATTATTTCTCCTTGCATGGCATCACTGATGAATTGGCCAAACTTTGTTACAATTTTCTGTATCTGGATCTTGAACATTGGCAATGGTGGTAATGGTGTAAAAATTCACACCAAGGGTATGTTGCTTGGACATAGTTTGTGGCTGAACTTTATGAACGCTTTGACATAGACACCCACCATTTGGGTCGTTTGACCAAGCTAAAACAATAAGGAACAATCAAAGAATTTATTGTTTCCTTTGAGTATTTGGATTTTAGAATGGAGGGAATTTCTGATTCTTTCTTCAGGGAATGCTTTATTAGTGGTCTAAAGGATGAAATATGAGCTAAGGTCCTAATGGATCACCCCCAGACTTCGGTGGAAGCTACTAAACGTGCCAAGAAATCACAACAGGTTGTATTTTCCCATAATTGAAAACCCTCTTTATTCCTCGCCCTAAACCTACCAATTCTACTCCCCATGCCACTCTTCTCAAGATCCAGGAATTAACTTGGGAAGAAATGGTTGAATGCCAACTCAAGGGTCTTTTCTATAATTGTGATGACAAATATTTTCCGGGGCACAAGTGTAAGGAAAAAAATCTTATTATGGCCATTTATGAGATGTTGTTGACGAGGAGGTTGAATTTTCCCTTGTGGAAGAGTTACCCGAAGAAGATGATCCTACTCCACCCTCTAATCCACCAAAAGTTGAACTGTTGATTTCCCTGCACGCCCTCAATGGATTCTCCACTCCCCAAACCCTCAAGATAATTGGATACATTAATCATAGGAAATTCACAATCCTAATTGACAGTGGAAACACCCATAATTTCATTCGTCGCTGCATTGCCTAAGAAATCAATTACCATATCTGTGCAGTCAACAATTTTCAAATCATGTTTTCCAATGACATTTCCATGAAATGTGGCAGGCACTATGAAAATGTGTGCCTCCAAATTGGTCAGTACCACCTTGAATCTCATATGTTTTCTATTGGCATGGGCGGTTGTGACATTGTTCTCGATGTTGAATGGTTATGGATTCTAGACCCCATCCTCGTGGATTTTAAGGACCTAACCATGCAATTCCAATAGGAGGGACAACATAATAAGTTCCAAGGCATCACATCGGGCTCACCTGAGATCATTAGTTCCTACTGAATGGAAAAGATACTAAAAAAATTCTAGCATTATTTCTCAAATCTATTCCATTCACATCGTTGAGACTCCATCTGTGCACCATGATCTCCAATCTATACTATCTCAACATCAAGATATTTTTAACCCTCCCCATGGAATTCCCCCTTCCTGCAACGTACACAATCATTCCATTCATCTAGTCCTAGGAAGTCTTCCTCCCAATGTTCACCCTTATCGTCATCCCTTTGCCCAAAAAAATGAAATTGAGAAAATTGTTCAAGAACTGCTAGAATCAGGTGTTATCCGTCCTAGTACCACCCGCTATTATTCTTGGGTAGCCATGGTACTCAAGAAAGAAGGCACTTGGTGCATGTGTCCTGATTTTTTAGCCCTCAAAAAACTCACAATCAAAGACAAGTTTCTCATTCCCGTCATTAATGACCTTTGGGATGAATTGAGTGGTTTTCAATACTTTACCAAACTTCATCTCTATTATGGATACCACCAGATACATATTAAATAGGAAGAGATAGCCAAGACTACATTTAGAAATCATGAGGGTCAGTATGATTTCTTGGTCATTCCCTTTGGCCTGTGTAATGCTCCCTCCACTTTTCAAAGCCTCATGAATCATGTATTTTTTCCTTTCCTCCATCATTTTGTCTTAGTTTTATTTGATGATATTCTCATCTATATTAAAAATTGGCAAGCCCATATCACCCATGTGGATCAAGTTCTCCACATCTTGTCTCAGCACAATTTTTTTCTCAAACACTCTAAATGTGATTTTCACGTCTTTGAAGTGGAATACCTGGTTCATATTGTCGAAAATGATGGTTTTCTTGGTTGTGGAGCCTGATTATCTTCTTGATTCATAGGTATTGTTTCAACCACTTTTGGACCCCACTTCCTAATGGGTAGAAGTGGGGGGGTTTTCCCTCCAACATCTGGAGCCAGGGGGGTGACGGAAATTTATGGATCCCCCCCTGGTGGGGGTTCGTGGGAAATGTCCCTAAAGATATTTTTTTGGAAAAATTTCCTTGTAAAATATTGTAATTTCGTAAATAATCTAGACCGTTCATTATAAGGTTGCAGATATGACGATAGAAGTTATGTTAGGTTTTTTTTCCCTAGAAGGAAACCCTCTTTTACAGAATTGTATTGCAGTTGTGCATGTGAGTGAATGTTGTATTTTGAAAGAGGAGACTGTGCGAGAAAGAAGAGAAAGTTATAACGGGTGTGATGTAGGTTTTATCCCTTCATTTGTTGGAAAATAATAAAGGAAGGACCTAGAAATTTATCTAGTGGATGTATCCCACACTGGGTGAACCACGTATATCTGTGTCTCTATTGTATTGTGTATCTTTTGTTTTTTTATTTCCACATATGTTTTTTATTTTATTGCTACGCGATCCTATTTTTCTAATAGGTGTACGTGTGGATCCTAAGAAAATTGAATGTATGAAGGATTGGCCTCCCCCTAAAACTCTTAAAAGCTTGCATGGTTTATTGGGTTTAATGGGATATAATCACAAGTTTGTTCAGAATTATGGAAAAATTGTGTCTCCTCTCATTGCTCTCCTTAAAAAGAATGCTTTCGGTTGGACTCCAACAACTGATCAATCTTTCCAAGCCTTGAAAGATGCTATGTGTACAACTCATGTCTTGACACTACCAGAATTCACCAAGAATTTTGTCCTAGAATGCGATGCGTGAGGGAAAGGAATTGGGGAAATCCTTATGCAAGATGGCCAAACTTTGGATTTCTCTAGAAAACAACTACTAGAGAGACATTTGAGCCAATCCACATATGAAAAGGAAATGTTGGTTATTTTTCATGCAATGGATCTCTAGCATCCTTATCTATCGAAGAAAGGATTCCAAATTAAAACTGATCATTGTAGCCTCAATTATTTTTTGGAGCAAAGAATTTATTCCTTGGAGCAACAAAAATTGGTGACCAAGTTGTTTGGATATGCTTATGATATCATCTATAAGAAGGGAAAATAAAATTTTGTTGATGATGATCTTTCAAGAAAATATCAAGATGAAGGGTCCCTTGTTTCCCTCTCATTCATTGTAGCAGACTAGCTTCAGTCTCTTCACTAGTAACGATTGAAAGACCCCAAACTTTCTAGGTTGATCCAAAAATTGCAACATGATATTTAAGATTCTTCAGAGTACTCTTGGCACAATGAGGAGCTTCGCTATAAAGGTCATGTGTATTTAAGAAAACAATCAAACCTTAAATCCATGATGCTCTTTGAGTTTCATGCTTTACCCATAGCTGGGCAACCAGGGTTTACCAAAACCTACGAATGGGTCAAACATTCTTTTTCTAGGATGGTATGAAATAAGACATATGCACCTTTTTGGATAAATTTGATACCTTTCAATGAAATAAGGGAGAAATAGTCAAATATCTAGGCACACTCCAATCACTCTTGATTCCACCTTCTATTTGGAGGGATATTTCTATGGATTTCATCATTGGCTTACTTAAATCGGGAAATAAGTCAATCATCATGGTGGTAGTAGATTGTCCTTCCAAATATGCTCATTTGTGTGCTCTTCAAAACTCGTTCACCACATCCATAATGTCTCAACTCTTTACGGATAATATATTCAAAATCCATGGCATTGTTGGGTATGTGTTATATTCTTTACATGTGTGTGTGTGGGCACGTCAGGTTCAACAATTGCATCTGATGATCCCTCTAGTAGTGCTCTTTGTGTTTTGTGCACCAGATGCTTTCCTAAGGGGGTCCCTTGGGGGGCAAGGTATGCCCCCCCCCCTGGTTACGCGCAACGTTTGAGGCATTGCCCCGAAATTATTTTTGGGGTGGTTTTTGCTATTTTTAGTTGTTTACTAAATTAATCCTGGATTAAGGGATACGGGTTTTGGTATCTACGTAATACCTAAAAACATTGTATATATTGTATGGTGAATGGTGAAATTCAATAATGAATATAAGAAAGGTTTTCTCGGTTGAGGGTTTCCAGTATAAAATCTTTGTGTACTCTGTGTATGAGCCATTGATTAAATTTTGTTTTGCTTAAGAATCTATATGTGTTGCTTTACTTCACAGGTTTAAAACTTACATGTGGTTTCATAGCTCATTTTTGGCTTCAGAGGGATGCCTTTGTTGTTGAGGGTTTGCCTCGGTCTTGATAGATCAAGTTTATCTTGGGTCTGTGATAAACCCGGGTTTAGTGGGAGCTTTTGCAATTGTGATTTGAGTGCAGAAAGAGGAATTTAAATCCCTTCTAGAATCGAGATAGATAAGTTCAATGATAAAAATTTGAGCTATGGAAGCTGAAGATGGAGGACCTTCTTGTAGAGAAAGAACAATGGATCGTTGTGGATCCTAGTACACAACCTCCTAGTACACTGTCTACTAGCACACAGGCTACTGGTACACAACCTACCAGTACACAAACTATCGGTACACCGCCTACTGGTAAGTTGAAGGAATATTGGGAGAAGTTGGACAGAAGAGAAAGGAGTACTATTCGACTCTGCTTGGAAGATTCAGTGTTTTTGAATGTCTCAGGAGAGTCTACAGCCAAGGAAATCTGGGATAAGTTGGGGAATTTGTATCAATCAAAGTCCCTGGTAAACAATTTGTTTCTTCGAAAGAAGCTATATCATATTAGGATGGAAGATGGAGATTCTGTGACAGAACATCTAAATGCCTTTAATACTCTGGTAAGTCAACTTGCCTCTATTAATATTACGATTGCAGAAGAAGATAAGTGTATTACTTTGTTATGTTCTTTTCCAGACTCTTGGTAAAATCTGGTTGTAGCAATTGGTAGTACCACTCAATCTACATTAAAGTATGAGGATGTAGTTTCATCCTTGTTATCTGAAGATATGAGGCGGAAAAGCATGGATGGTCATAGCAAAGATGCTTTATTTGTAAGAGGTCGTACCCAAGACAGGAATCCTGGTAAACCTTCAGGGGGGAGATCTAAATCTACAGGTAGATCTAAGTCTCCAAGAAAATCTTTGAGGAAATGTTGGAAGTGTGGTAAAACAGGGCATTATAAGAAAGATTGCAAGTCTAAGAAGGTTGAAAAACCAAAGGGATTTGATAGTAACTCTTCCACAGAGGCGAAAACCTCCACTGAAGAAGGAGGTGATGTTTACCTAGAATCTACAAGTACACATGCATACCGTGATGTATGGTTGATCGACTCAGGTGCATCATACCAAATGAATCCTCACAGGGAGTGGTTCTCTGAATATAAAAATATGATGGTGGTGATGTATTCCTAGGAGATGACTCAACAACAAAAATCTTGGGACATGGAAGGGTTAAGTTGCTGCTAAAAGATGGAAGGATTAGAACACTCCCTGGGGTTCTGCACATTCCAAAACTTGACAAGAGACTAATATCTATAAGCAAGTTGGATGATGCAGGAGTGGGTACTGTATTTGGAAAGAACACTTGCAAGATGGTAAGAGGGGCAATGGTGTTGATGAGGGGATTTCGGTGTGGAAATCTGTACAAGTTGTTGGGAAGCACTTATACTAATGGGTGTAACAGTTTTGTTGTCCTTGAGAAGACAAATAAAGAAGACAAGACCAATAATGCCCCTGAAAAGAAGACCATGCTGTGGCATCAAAGACTGGGGCATATTGGAGAAAAGGGCCTTCGAACACTACTCGGTAAAGGCATGGTTCAAGGTATGTCTAATTTCACTTTGGATTTTGATTTCTGTGAACATTGAATATATGGTAAACAAAATCGAGTAAGATTCCCATTTGGTGCTACAAGAGAAAAGGGGATTTTAGAGTTGATACATAGTGATGTGTTTGGACCTGTTCCTGTTCCATCCTTAGGTAAATCTATGTATTGTGTTTCATTCATAGATAATTTTTCAAGGAACACATGGATTTATTTTCTTAGAAAGAAATCTGAGGTATTTGATAAATTTAAAGAGTTTAAGGCTCTGGTAGAAAATCAGACAGAGAAGAAAATAAAGGTATTGAGAACAGATAATGGTGGAGAATTCTACGGAAATGAATTCAAAGAATTCTGTAGGAAGTGTGGTATAGCAAGGCAGAATACTACTCCATACACTCCTCAGCAGAATGGATTTGCAGAAAGGATGAACATGACACTAATGGAAAAAGAAAGGAGCATGCTCAGTGGTGCTGGGTTAGGACAAGAATTTTGGGCAGGGGCAATGGGTACAACATGTTACCTGGTCAATCGATCACCTTCATCAATTTTGGATGATAAAAATCCACATGAGGTATGGTCTGTAAAGAAACCCTCTCTTCAACATCTTATAGTGTTTGGATGTGATGCTTATGTACATGTTCCAAAGGAAAATAGGAGTAAGCCAGATAGAAAGGCCGAAAAGTGTATCTTTATTGGTTATAAATATGGTGTGAAAGGTTATAAGCTTTGGAACCCTGAAACTAAGAAGACTATTTACAGTCGAGATGTTGTTTTCAGAGAGGTAAAAGATGTGTCCAAACAAGAATTCCTACCAATGCAAGACGAACCTGAGAAAATAGAGCTTGAGTTGGATGATGCAAAATCTGAATCATCTGAAGAAGAGGAAGCAGGAGAAGAAGAAGAAGAATAACCTCATACCCCAGTATTGAGGAGATTAGTGAGAGATAAAAGGAAACCAGAAAGGTATAGTCCACTTGATTTCCGTTCCAATTTTTCTTTATCTATTATTGATGATGATCCCAGAACTGTCAGGGAAGCAGTGAATTCAGAGGATAGTAAACTCTGGAAGAAGGCCATGGCTTAAGAAATGAATGCCTTGGATAAGAATGAGGCATGGGATATAGTTGAGTTGCCAGCTGGAAGAAAATATGTTGGTAGAAAATGGTTGTTTAAGAAGAAGTTTAATGCACAAGGTAAAGTGGAGAAATACAAAGCTCGTCTAGTAGCAAAAGGTTATTCCCAGGTAGAGGGAATTGACTTTGGTGAGATTTTTTCTCCTATTTCTAAGTTAACTTCTATTAGATTTATTTTATCTATTGTTGTTGCTTTTGATCTTGAAGTGGAACAGATGGATGTGAAGACAACATTCCTACACGGGGATCTGGAAGAAGAAATCTACATGAAGCAACCAGAAGGCTTTATAGTGAAGGGAAAGAAATAGTTGGTCTGCAAGATAAATAAGTCACTATATGGTCTGAAGCAATCACCTAGGATGTGGTACCAAAAGTTTGACACATACATCCTTGGATTGAGATTTGTAAGAAACAGGGCTGATCACTGTGTATATTCCAAGCAGGTTGGTAATCACTTCATTTATGTAGTGTTGTATGTTGATGACATGTTGTTGGTAGGAAATAACATGGATATTATCAAGGAGGTGAAATCGCAGCTATCCTCCAAATTTGACATGAAGGATCTAGGTGCTGCTAACTTCATTCTGGGAATGGAGATTAAAAGAGATTGTGCAAACAAGAAACTCTGGTTGAATCAGAGAAAATATGTTGAGACGATATTGTAGAGGTTTAATATGCATGGAATTAAACCAATCAAGGTTCCTATTCCTATAGGTGTAAATTTATCTACAGATCAGTGTCCCAAGACACAAGAAGAAGAAGAGGACATGTTCCATGTTCTGTATGTTAACGTAGTTGGCAGTTTGATGTATGCAATGGTCTGTACTAGACCATACATTGCACATGCAGTGGGAGTTTTGAGCATGTATATGTCAAAACCAAGGAAGGAGCATTAGACAACAGTAAAGAGGGTCTTCAGGTATCTTCGTGGCACTACCAGTTATGGATTGTGCTACCAAGGAAGACCAGGATTGGACAGAGTGGTGTACATACATGGCTTTGTTGATGTAGATTGGGCTGGAGATATGGATCGCAAAAGATATACAAGTGGGTATGTGTTTAACCTATTTGGAGGAGAAATCAATTGGATGAGCAAAAGACAGGTTGTAGTGGCACTCTCAACTACAGAAGCTGAATACATGGAAACCACTCATGCAAGAAAGGAAGCAGTATGGTTACAAAGATTGTGTTCAGGTATTGGGTTAGTAATACAAGCAGTGAGATTAGATTGTGATAGTCAGAGTGCAATCTTCCTGGTAAATAACCCATCTTATCATTTGAAGACAAAGCATATTGATGTTCAGTATCACTTTGTGAGAGACATGGTTGAGGAAAAGAAGGTGTTGCTAGAAAATGTTGACACTTTGGAGAATGTTGCAGATTCATTGACAAAGTCCGTGAGAACAGAAAAGTTCTCCTGGTGTAGAGTAAAAATGGGCATTGTTGCCTTGGATTGTTGACTATATAATCCCCTGGACCCCTGGATACAAATAAAACAACCAGTGGGAGAATGTTGGGTATGTGTTATATTCTTTGCATGTGTGTGTGTGGGCGTGTCAGGTTCGACAACTGCATTTGACGATCCATCTAGTAGTGATCTTTTTGTCCTGTGCATCAGGCGCTTTCCTAGGGGAGTCTGAGGGGGGGAGGGGGTAGGTATTCCCCCCTGGTTACGCACAACGTTAGGCATCGGGAAACGCCTGATTTTTTTTTTGGGCGGTTTACTAAATTAATCCTGGATTAATTGATTAAGGTTTTGGTATCTACAGAATACCTAAAAACATTGTATATATTGTATGGTGAATGGTGAAATTCGATAATGAATATAATAAAGGTTTTCCTGGTTGAGGGTTTCCGGTATAAAATCTCTGTGTACTCTGTGTATGAGTCATTGATTAAATTCTATTTTGCTTAAGAATATTTATGCATTTATTTACTTCACAGGTTTAAAACTTAAAGGCATGCCTCATTCTATTGTCTCTAGCTGAGATATAACTTTCACCAATGATTTTTGGCAAGAACTGTTTAGGCTCCAGGGAACCCAATTGCATCTTAGCTCTTCCTATCATCCCCAAACTGATGGACAAACTGAAGTTGTCAACAAGTGTTTGGAAACATATTTGTGGTGTTTTTTATCCAATAGAAAATATTAGTGTGCTTAATGGTTATCCCTAGTTGAATGGTGGTACAACACATCTTACTGTAATGGAACTCACATGACTCCTTTTGGAGCAGTCTATTTGAAAAACCCACCATCATTTCTCTCCTACATGCCAGGTGTATCCAAGGTTCAGGAGGTTGACAACAATCTTATAGTCCAAGAGTCCATTCTTCATACCCTGAAATAAAATTTGTTCATAACTCAAAATCACATGAAGCAATAAGCAGATCAGGGTTGTTCTAAATGTCAATTGACTAAGGGGGACTAGGTGTTTCTTCATCTGCAACCTTATAAGCATAATTCACTCAAAGTTGAACGTTGTCATAAAATTGCACCCAAATTTTATGGTACTTATACCATTCTCAAGTGAGTGGGGCCCATGGCCTACCCGTTAGCTTTTCCCATTCATTCTAAGCTCCATCCAATTTTTCATGTCTCATGCTTAAAAAAACTGATTGGAACTAAGTGCCAGACTCAAACTAGTCTCCCCTATTTGGATGAAGAAGGTTCCATTTTTTTCCAACCACAAGCAATATTGGACCAAAGAGAGCATCGTCTCCATCAATGCACCATCAAGGCAGTGTTAGTTCAGTGGAAGGATACAACTCTAGAATATGCCACCTGGGATCCGAATACCATTTTTCAGCCATTCCATCATCTCAAGCCTTGAGGACAAGGCTATTATTCAATGGTGGTGGGGGGGGGGGGGTTATGTTAGGGACCTAACCTCCCTAACCCCTCATGTAGGTAGAAAAATATATATTTTCGATAGTAAAGGTCAACATTAGTTAATAAGGCATATTTAATAATGTGAACAAGTCTAATGTAAGAGTACTTAATAAAATCTTTTTCTTCTAGAAATATCTTCATCTAGAATGTTCTTTAGAATATAGAATTAGTATAAATAGGAGTAGAAGGCATGATAAAGTCTTGTCTTGAGAATCATTGCAATAGATTTATGTTTTGCTAGAGGTTTCCCCTCGAAGAGGCAAGTGAACTTGGATTTCTATCAATAAAGGTTTCATTTTTGGTATTGTGATTCTCTATTCTTTGTTGTTTCCCTGGTATTTAATTCAATATTTCTCTTTTTTCTTATTATAATATATCTGGTACCTTACAAATTTTGACATAATGGTCATCATTCAATCAACATGTTATTGCCTCAATACCATGTCCACTAGAATCTAACAAAACTATACACTAAATAAAAGGTTATTAATACCTATCATAATCATTTGTACTACAATTAAATGAATAATTAGAGTAATATGGTGGTACGACCTGTTATCACATAAAGTTGTCAAGGGTCACAATTGACAGCCATACGTGCAGGCAAGCAGGCGAGTGCAGTTTGTAGCAGCCAAAATTCCATGTGCATTTTGACTTGGTACCATCTCTAGACACAGTTGGAAGGTTTCCACAGTTGGCAAACAGATAAAATTTTGGCGGGGGCGCTAAAATAGTTGGCGGGCCTAGATCATAGATCGTGATTGGATTAGCGACCACCAATCATTTCGGTGCCATAAGCTACACGAACGTTAAAATTTGAAGGGCGGGCCGAAATCCAAACCATGGTATTGTGGGGAGGCTACGTGGTGGAAGATGGTGCATTTCGGGCTCAAAAGCGGTGTGGGTCCAAACCACTTTCGAGAGTCCCGAAATCACGTGCTCTTATAGTGTTGTATCCAACAACAACACGTGGCCACTCCCTAGTAGTCAAGGCACGTCCCGATCCTGAGGAGGATTCATCTAATGAACAAAGACTGACTTTTGCGGCCTGAATTTACATGCTTATTCAACGCCCAATCCATGAGCAGCATGTGGCAGCCTTCCGGGCGTCAAATCCTCATTCAAATACTGAGAAAATATTAGTTAATAAAGCAAGGATTGTTAGCTGAAACCTTAGCTCAGTCCATAAATAGAAAGCATGGAAAGCTATGGCCAAGGAGACATAACTGTTAGCCCGTGGTACCATGACAGATGGTTTCATCTTGCATGCCCATACTAATATGATCTTGCGTCTGACAGGAGGATACATGTACATTCTGACAGAAGGATGCATAGGCAAAAATCCTTGGATGGGATGACCATATCACATTCCTGGCTGTTAACCACCATTCTGAGTATAAAAGTAGGAGTACACAATGAAGCATAAGGAGGGGGGGGTTTCGGCCCAACACTGGAGGAGGTTTTGAGAATTTTTTATGATTGTATATTTCAGTTTGTAAGCCAGAGGGGCATGTATTTGTAAATTGTATTGTTATTGAAGATTCATATGAGTTGTTTCATCAGATTTGTCTTCTATGTTTCTATTCTATTTTTCTTCTTGTCTGGATGTAGCATCTTTGATTTATGGATTCCTGAGACAATAGAGGATATGATGTTATATTTCCCATGCTTCACTAGATGAAACAAATTTGATTTATGGATTCCTGAGACATTAGAGGATCTGTTGTTATCTTTCCCATGTTTCATCGCTCATTATTCAGACACGTCTATTCTCTTTGCAGGGACGATCTTTGCTTAGCGAGTTTTCGTCTTTATGTTAATTCTCTTATTCTTATCTTCATCATTACAAAAATATTTTGTCTGATAAGGATCTTAAATGCCTTCATTGAGCAGATTGTTTATGAATCCATAGCCCAATGGTCCATCATTGATCTGCAGTGATATAAGTTGTCTTTTCCTTTCTTTAAAGTCTTGTTGATCCACCTACTCAAACCATTTCAATACATTTATATTTTTATGGGTACTGGGCTTATCCTCTTGTAGTCTGAGGGTGACTCTCAGTGCTAACATTAATGGCATTGTTGTCGAGGATAGAAGTGAATATATCTTCCCGAGGAGAATGACAATGAAGATATCCAGTTTTAGATGGTGAACTGAGCTGGACACATTATTCTGACAACTTATCTTTCACCATGGCGACTCCATTATTCATAATATGTGGGTGAATCCAGTGGAAGGAGACAAATCAAATGGCTATGGAGGATATCCTGGCTAGGAGGTTTTCCCCACTAAATTTTTCAGCCATAGCTAGTTATCCACATCCCTTGCCTCAAATTGATGAATGGCAAGATCTGCTGCCAAGATTTTGTGAAGGTGAGAATGACGACCCTCTTGAACATGTTCTAGGATTTCATTCTTTGATGCAACAACTTGACATCCAACATGAAGACATACGTATGAAGCTATTTATGTACTCTCTTCAAGGAGATGCTCGTATTTGGTATCAACCTCTTGAGCTTTCTAGCGTTTCTTCACTTGAAGAGTTTCATGCAACTTTCAATATTCATTGTCAAAAGTTTTATTCCTCTGAGTTAATTTGTCATAGTTGTTGTGAGGAGTATAAAGACAGTGTTCAGGATATAATTGATTCTTATGAAGGATATGAGAATGAAGAAGATGCCTTGGACGAGGAATATGCTCTCTCTCTTCCCTGTTTATTTGCATCAGATAAAAACTGTGTTTGATGTCTCAATAAGGGAAGTGCAGAAATTGAGTATGTTTTGGAAGTTGATACTCTTTGTAATCCCATCTCTAAAAAACCTACATATGAGAAACCTATTTTTGACTCATATGATGATCACAAGATATTGCTTCATGGATTGAATCTTGAAAAGAAACTTGTGTTTAATAGTGAAGAACAATTTTCTCGTGTTGGGAAGAAGATACCTCTTGGTATGTCATTCAAGGCTCCTCCTTTATTTGATCATTATGGAGACAGTGATGAAGATGCTGAGGTGTTTTTTTGTCTTAGAAGCAAAAGGCATTAGCATCCAGGCTTCTAATGAAAGTGAAATATTTTACCAAGAGCATCATGATAAAGAGAAAGAGCCATCCATTGATATACATGAGGATATTTCTTACCATCAACTAGTAGATGTTATCAGAGAAGACAAAAGAGGAGTGGATCAACAACCTGCATCATCCATTCACTCACCTCTGCTTTCCATAGACATTCAACCATATGTGAGCAGTTGTAAAGTAGAGAATGCTTTCTGTTACCAACCTAGTAGGTTTTATCACCTATTTTATGACCTTGTAGGGGAATACATGGAGTTGCATTTCCTCAATGTATTGAAGCTTCCAAGATTTATCTTACCTTCATCATTGGGAGGTAATATGAAGAATGTAATTAGTTTGTTGTCATAGTTTTGTTATCCCTTGCTGATCAGTGACAGAGTAAATACGTTTTCAATTAGGAATTTATTTGAATGGCTCTGGTGGAAGTTTGTTTTTAGCTAGCGCATTGTAAAATCAGTTAGTTTAGGATTGTACATAAATAAACTCCTTCTGAAGAATTTGTGTTTGTTTCCTTTTTTAAGTTTAGTGTACATATCAGCCTGTTGTCTTCAACAAAATGTTTTTGAGCTCGAATCCACAACCCAAAGGCTAAGGCACTGGAACTGCATGTTCTTGGCAGCTCACAGGGAACATGCCATCCCATGTGGATCCAAATGTTATCACATAAATTTGTCCAGGGTAACAATCGACAGCCATAGGCATAGACAAGCAGGGAAGTGCAGTTTGCAGCAGCAAAAATCCCCTGTGCATTTCGATTTGGTACCATCTCTAGACATAGTTGGAAAACAGATAAAATTTTGACGGGGGTGCTATAATAGCCAGCGCACCCAGATCACAGATCGTGATCGAATTAGTGTCCACCAATCATTTCGGTGCCACAAGTTGCACGGGCGTTAAAATCTGAAGAGTGGGCTGAAATCCAAACCACGGTATTGTGGGGAGGCTACGTGGCGAAAGATGGTGCATTTCAGGCCTGAAAGTGGTGTGGGTCCAAACCACTTTCGACGGCCCCAAAATCACGTGCTCTTATAGTGTCGTATCCAACAACAACATGTGGTCGCCCCTAGTAGTCAAGACGCGTCCTGGTCCTAAGGAGGATTCAACCAATGAACAAAGACTGAATTTTATGGCCTAAAGTCACATGCTTATTCAACGCCCAATCCATGAGTAGCACGTGGTGGCCTTCTGGGTGCCGAATCCTCGTTCAGATCCTGAGAAAAGATTAGTTAATAAAGCAAGGACTGGTAGTTGAAACCTCAGCTCAGTCCATAAATAGAAAGCATGGAAAGCTATGGCCGAGGAGACATAACTGCCAGCCTGAGGTACCACGATCGACGGTTTCGTCTTGCAGGCCCATACTGATCTGAGCTTGCATTTGACAGGAGGATACATGCACAGTCTGATAGAAGGATGCATAGGAGAAAAGCCTTAGATGGGATGACCAAATCACATTCCTCGTTGTTAACCACTGTTCTGAGTATAAAAGCAGGAGTACACAATGAA
>ML776680.1:252755-340401 GCA_009831015.1 Picea engelmannii | reverse complement strand
TTAACCCACTTCTAATTTCTCCATTAAATTTATTATTTAAATAATTTATTTTGTATTCACTTTGAATTATAGTACACTCATCACTTCACTTTATTATTTACCTTTTAAAATCCCTTAAACCACTTTGACTACTTTGACTTTTTCGGGCTTCTAGGTGACATGTGAGGGTCCTCCAACTTCATAAGGCCATAACTCTCAAACCGTGAGGAGTTATGTGACGTTCCACATACCACCAGAAATGGCATGAAATGTACTATTCATATAGAATAGTATTGTTTGAAAATATATCATAACTCATACCGTTACCCATCAAACAAACTTGGGTCCATTACCCAAACCTGGGATCTCCAACTTCTCATGGCCATAACTCTCTGACCGTGAGGAGTTATGTGGCGTTCTACATACCACCGGAAATGGCATGACAAGAAATATACATCTAGGATAGTTTTACCAACAATTTCCTTGATCTTCATCTCGTTATTCCACATACAAGCATGGGTCCTCCAACCATTCTTCTAGGAAAACTCAATCCGCAAAGCGTCTTCCCGTGAGGGATTTCACCATAAGGGGACCACTTTTTAGTTCATCCATTTTTGCACCCTATCAATCATGATAAGACAATAATGAGACCATGGGTCCTCCAACCATTCTTCTAGGATAACTCAATCTGCAAAGCGTCTTCCCGTGAGGGATTTCACCATAAGGGGACCACTTTGGAGTTCATCCATTTGTGCACCTTATCAATCATGATAAGACAATAATGAGTCATCCACACATTTTTCCAACAATGCATCATATACCAATGAAACCACATCGATCCATCTTCATCATGTATCAATGACAACTCATTGATCCATCTTCATCTATGCATTCTCATCAAGGACAATACATATTATATTACATCAATAATCAATCAATCAATCCTTTGACATCAATCAATCACTTGATATCAATCAATGAAATCAAGTAATCAAACCATTGGCATCAATGACAACATGATCCAACAAATTGTACTCTAAAAATTGCTAAACTTTTCTAGAACCTACATAAAATATTTAGAAATTTGAATAATTTTACAAAAATATCGCTAGATATTTTATAGTTGGAATTTTAAGAATCAGTAAGATTTGCCAACGTTTCTACACTTTAAGATAAGTATGGAACCTTAAAATGTGTCAATAAGATCACTGCAACGAGAATTCTCATATCACAATATATTTCATTGATACCTAAAGAGTTTGAGGTTACTGAAACTTCATTTATAACTTCATTTGAAGAAGCACATGTTGTGATAAATGATATGTGTTTTTGACTAGCGTTCTAGTCATGCCAAAGTGATTTATGGTAGTCAAACCATTTCCAAATTTTGGGATTTTTTTTGAGTTGGATTTCTTTGATGGCACATGTTTCTCCATAGGTTTTCATTGGTTAGGGACAAAAATATTTCATGTATCAGAGTCATTCTTCTATTGTATAAATCCTTTTCCTTTCTTATACTACAAATTTTCTTCAAACTTTAAGGCAAAGTGATATACACATGTGATAATGTTCAGATTGAAGAATTACATCTCTTATTGAATATACATATTAAGACCACTTGCATACTTTAAGGATTTGTGCTTCTTTAAATATGAATTTCACAACGTTTCCATGGTTCAATGAAATTCATTAGTATATAGTTATGGACAATTTTTTTCTCTACATTAGTCTAACTATTATTATCATTTTTGTAGTTTCTCCAAATTTCATTCCTACTTGTGTCAAGGTCTTACCATCTATTAATTGGTTGTTTCTTGTTTGCAACCATCTATCAATTGGTTGTTTCTTGTTTGCCATTGCTATTCATTAAGGTTCTCCACCAATACAATGTAATTATAGATATATTCAATGTGGAAACTATGAATTTATCAATGTTCGCAAGATCCTTTCCATGAAATATGACTCAAGTTATTAAATATAGATATATATTATGTACGTGTTAAACTTTCCCTTGACACTGGAGTTGTCTAGATTCATCGGGAGTTTGAAGGGTGTGGCTCCATTAAGGGGTGCTATTAAATCTAGCTATCTATTATGTATGTGTTAAAATTTCCCTTAATAGTGGAGATGTCTAGATTCATCTGGAATTTCAAGGGCGTGGCTCCACTGAGGAGTGCTTTATTACCACTACGAGATAAGTCATTTTCACTAATACCACTTATTCAGAATTTTTAAGAACTCATCCATCATATCTCTTCTTTGTTGATCATAGCCATCCTCAAGAAGATACTCCATCAAAGAGCTCGTGATGACGTCACATGATGTTTCCATGGTGATGTTTCACATTATGGTAGGTAGATAATCAAACATAGAAGAGGGTTATAGATTTAGGGAACAATATTTCAAATGAGTGTTAATAGGCATAAAGAGGAGGAACATATAAACATATTAACTACTTCTATAATGTATGGCTTTGATAGAAATGATATGAATCTAGGATGCAAATTGAAGGATAACTTAAATAGATTGAACTGATTAAGTTATGGAAGAATATTACACATAAGGAAAATAGAATATAAGAATGTTTCTATTACTATGTAAAGTATACATTTCTATATGAAAGAGAGCCAGAGAAGGAAAATATGTTATCTGGTTATGCTTTATATACTACATACTATACATAGGAATACATTTTAGTAATAAGATGAAGGTTTAGTTATTGAAGGTGTTTTGATTAGGTAATTGTTGATGGTTTCCCATTTTGTTAGCACACTGCATGCTACTATCGACATGTAGAACTGATTGGGATTTTGTAATGGTTATAGTGAAGGCTTTCATTCTTGGTTGTAGGAACACTCCCATTGATCATGTGTGCAACCCACTGAGTGTGTGTGTGTCCTATTTAGTGTCTGCACAAAGCCTATGGAACTTGGTGTGCTTGGCGTTTTTTGTGCCAAGTGTTGTTGAGGTTTTAAGACATTTTCGCAAACCCTATAGAAATGCTTTACCTTGACCCTACTCGTCAATCATGATAGGAGGTTGCTTGTAATGATTCCCTTGAACCTTTCCATGAGCATTGTATAACTTAATGTTAAAAGGAAAAGGTTAATCTAATTAAAATAAGTTAATACAAAATATGAACTATTTTAATCTGTGTGAAGTTATGCATTAAATATTTGTGATCATTATTGAATAATAATATTGATAAAAAAAATTAAACTAAATTAAACACATACTTTTCTAGTATAATTGATTGATTATATACATCATATAAACACCCTAAGAAATCCAACAAATTTATGTTGACTTTTATTTTGCACCTATTATGGAGGAATTGTTCCTTCTAAGTCATTCGCTATGACATTGTTTTCAAGAATCCCTTTACCAATAAATTAAGTAATTAAATTGAAATAAAAAATAAATTTAAGAATCTCTAAATTAAATAATTAAATTGAAATAGAAATATGTTTGTTTGTTTATCTATGAAAATATATAAATTATATAAATATTGACATGTTATCTTTAGTGTGTGATATGAGAGGGAAGAATTTGTACACTTTCTATTACTTTTATTTTTCATATATATAATTAACATTTTACAAAGAAAAATATAATAGATATTTATTTTAAAACATGCTTCTCTTCCATAATCTAAATGGTAAAACACCTTTTTTAAAGAAAATTATAACAAAGAAAAATATAATAATATTTATTTTAAAACATGCTTCTCTTCCATAATCTAAAGTGTAAAACACTTTTAAAAAAATAAATAAACATATGTTATTAACAATTTACAATAATTTATTCTCTAATTAATAGAATAGTTTATTTTGTACTTAATATAACGATTAAAACAATTTACAACGATTTATTCTCTAATTAATAGAATAGTTTATTCTATACTTAATATAATGACTAAAACAATTTACAATGATTTATTCTCTAATTAATATAATGATGATTTATTCTCTAATTAATAGAATAGTTTATTCTATACTTAATATAATGACTAAAACAATTTACAATGATTTATTCTCTAATTAATATAATGATTAGCACAACAACTAATTTTATTATTGATTAACAAATAAATGGTTGCGCTTCATTTATCTGGTGTTAATATTTTAATATCTGTTAATCACTTACTTGGCAATCAGTTAGCTATCAAAGTAATTTTTAAATATGATTAGGTAAATGTTAAAAAGTAAACACATAAATGGATGTCTTTATAATAGCTAGGAAGTTAATGATTGAAATCACAACCATTTATTTTGTGTGACTACTAAGAATATTCCAGCCATATTTAATCATGTCCATAAAAAACTTATTAAACACTAAACCCGCATTAAATCTGTCCATTGTCAATAGGTGTACGCCTTTCGACGTAACTAAAATGAAAATCCCTAATCATCTCATTATTAAGATAAAAGTCAGCATGAAAGAGTTGGTAAGCTAGGACACAGCTTCCATGACTAAGTTGGTGGCAAATGATTGTTATATGCATTGGAGTGGCTGCTCATGAGAGTATTGACGAGGTTGGACAATGCTTCCATCTTAGAATAGGTGGTACAATCATTGTTCAAATCTCAAGGAAAAAAAATGATGAAATGTGAAGAGAATTGAGAACACGAAAATATATTTAAAAAAAAAGTTGAAAATAAATATTTAAGTTAATATAAAACTTTTTGAAATGTGATTTTTTTATATATAAATGAAATAGAGTGACATTTTGGTTTTAGGTATGACGTTTTTCTGGCCACAAAATAAATGCCAAATTTCGATGTTTTGTTTAAGTTGATTTAGTTTATAAGGATACCCAAAATTGACTTTTTATTTTGCTTTTTATATAAAATAAAAATTATTTGTATTTTTAAATATAATTGAGTGTATTTTTTTTAATAATAATATTTATTTTATTTTATTTTTTATTTTTATAAATTTATTTTTACACTTAATATTATTTTTGTTAGGATTTTATTTTTATTTATTTTAGTTGGGAGAATATGTTATTTATTGTATTGAGGTCATCTCTATTAAATTAATGTAAATCCATCTTAAATTTAGATTTAACAAATATTATATGGGGTCAAATCTCTTGAAGTGTAAATTTTGTATCATTTAAGATGGATCTAGGTTAGTTGTAGTCACAAGAACTTAGAACTCACAACTTATGCAAATACATATTTCTAAAAATACAATTTTGATTATGGTTAAGATATTTATATTTGTATTGTAACGATATTTATATTTATTCTAAAAAATGTACTTTTCTATTCGACGAGAATGAAAGTACAATCTAAATGTGCCTCAAGAACACACAAAAAGGTATCGGTGGGATTTCTACCTTCAAAATCAGATCATCAATATGTCTACAATTTTATCATCAATACCTATGCATAAAAAAGTCAAAATTACATCAACAACAATATCATCCAAAAAATATCATTGCATTCCATTGAAAGTTAGACATTTATCATCTCATCCAAGAGACCAACAAACATTTCCTCTACCTCTCCTAAGTCTGAAATAATCTGAAAGGATCCAACTGGAATGGATAGTCACTACTTTGATAAAGTGTTTGTTGCAGAATTATGCTTTGGAAAGATGTGTTGATATTGAATTTGAAATAATGATTTTGAAACATTTAAATTTTGTTGGGATAGGAAAATCAAATTGATATTCTTAATTCATGCCTCTTTTTTCATCCACTTAATTACCAAAAGAGAATTTCCCATCACAATAGTAATCCTGGCATTCTGGTTATTGGTAAATCTTAAAAGATATAACAAAGATAGAAATTTTGCCCTATTATTGTTGCATGCTTCTGCATTCGCTTTAAAGGAGAAGAACTTATGTTCATCAATAAATGACATAAAACCAAGTCCACATACATGATCTTGGCATGCACCATAAAAAAATCCCAAGGGGAACCATGATAAAAAATGATCTCTTGAGTATGTCTACCAATCCATGATTTAGCATCTTTTGAATAAAGAGAGAAATTAGTAATAGCTCTAAGGGCCACACATTTCCATAGGAATATGTTTCATTTAAAATATTTCCACGTTCCTTTCTATCCAGATGCTCCAAGATACCAAAAGGAGAAGTGCACGAAACTGTTTTTAATGCCTCTTTGAAAACCAAACCTTAAGACACTCATAAACATCGAATTTAGACCATGAATCTTGGATTCTCAAGGATTTCAACACTTCTTTCCAAACAACCTTAGAATACTTGCAATGAATAAACAAATGGGAAATATCTTCACTATTTTCCTTCCATAATACAAATATGCCAGGGCCATTCCAACATCGTTTCTGTAAAGTATCTCAGGTTAGTATTTTACCTGTGAGGATCAACCACATGAAAATTACACTCTTTTGTGGACCAAGGATTTTCCATAAAATTTTCACCACCAGACATGATTGGGAATTTGATCCTCCACCAAAGCTTGATATCTGTATTTAGCAATGTATTGACCACCTGTAACATCATATATCCAATCTAATTCATCTCTTAAATAGTCTATAATCCTTACATGGAATTTATTCAGTGTTGAAAGGAAGATATTAAAGTCTCTCCATTCAGTAGGGATCCCTAATTGAACAACAATGTAACAACCTTGTCTCGAAATGTTGTAGAAGCCTCATCAACAATCAACTCTAAAGTAGACCTCCCATGAAGTTGAAGCCAACGTACCCGTTCAACCGAAAGAAAAATATTCAATGAACATCCCATAGTCGCTTCTACTCCAACCTTGACTACCAACCCTATGCCAATCTTCCAGGAAACAAATTTTCCAATAACTAGAAAGGAAAGTGAAAGAGATTTCCATTGGTTAGATACACCATGTATACTCTTATGTTCTTTCCTTACCTAGTTAATTATAGAACCATTCTCCAAATACTTATCAACATGAATATCATGCCAAATACTAGGTTTAGAAATGAAATTCCAAAGAGAGTGAGCTGATAGAGCTTTGCCAAACATAAAGATGTATTTTAAACCCCAACCTTCCCATTTTTTTGGGAGAACAATTTTCTTCCAACTAGTCAGATGTAAACCTTTGAAATCACCACTACCTCTCCACAAGTAATTGAAACAAAAATTTATGATCTTGTTCAATATTCCTTTCGAAATGTAAGACAACCAATTCCACTAGACTAGTATTGCTTCTAGTATTGACTTGATCAAAACCAATCGATTAACACATGAGATAAATCTATTACACCATAACTTAATTCTTCTCTCTATCCTTCTTGTAGGAATTTAATGAAAAAATCAGCTTATATAAATTATATCATGCACTTAGCACCCTAAATATAAATGTCTTAAATGAGCTCTAAGATGTATTAAACCCACATTCAAAAAATACCATAAGCAGA
The DNA here is from genome assembly GCA_009831015.1 of Picea engelmannii. Taxonomy (NCBI): domain Eukaryota; kingdom Viridiplantae; phylum Streptophyta; class Pinopsida; order Pinales; family Pinaceae; genus Picea; species Picea engelmannii. The sequence continues at coordinate 333,037 of ML776680.1, read as the reverse complement.
AATACACATTGCTAAGCAATTAGCAACGGAAAAAACACAATGAACAACTGTCACAAATCCATGTAAAACTTATAAATTTAGGCAACCAGCCAGGAAAAACCCCAATGTGGGGAAACCCAATGAGAGAGGGATTTATTAGCTTCAGGAATGTACATATCATCAACACGATTACATTTTCCATGAAGAAATAAATCACTTACAACACCCAAACTGTCCCAATAACAGTATGCCTAGAAACTTGTGCCAAAAATTTGTACTGCTATATGTCCTACCCAGAAAACAACACCTTGAATAGTGTGTCAATCATCTGTTGTATGGTATGATCCTATATGATTGTCCTTCAACAACAAATACTCTAAATCTACCTCGATTTTTATGCCAACAAATGCCTCAAAAAGCGTTCCCACTTATATGGTGTACAAACTATACAAATCTATAGAGTACAACCTCCTTCTCAACAATAAATTCCAAAAACTTCTAGATAGAAAAATATTCTTGGGAAATGTGCCCAATCTCCCTTGGGAAAAGAACCCAACTTGTTTCCCTCACTTTCCTTCAAAAGATCTCTCTCAAATCTCTCTCAATATCTTCTTCTTGTCTTGCACACTACCCTAGGCATTCTCTTATAATATGAAAGTGACCTTTCACCTTCCCTATCCCTAAATCCAATGGCCAATATCTAATCTTGCCTTTACATGATCAAGGGACATGATTCATTCCCTAAAAAAAAAATCACTTAAAATATTAAAGTACAAAAACCCACTTTATGACATAAAGTCACTTTAATATTAGAAGGTACATTTTTATAAAATGTCACTTTAATAAAAGAGACACTTTATTACAACTTTATAAAACACCTATTACAAAGTCAAGTGCCTAGTAGTGCAAATATAAGGCTACTTCTGCATACAAGACAAAACATGCAGAGTACCTCCCGAGCTATAAAAGATAACACTCCCTCTTAGCGAGGGATGTAATCATTTTCATCACTATGATCTGGTCCCATCACATTGTTCGCAGTAGGATCTCCCTCTGAACCTGGAGGCACCCCCAACACCTACACATAACTCGAACCAAAAGACTTCCTCCTAACAACTACCCTGAACCCTGAGCTCCTCGGAGAGTCCATCCTCCCACTCTGAGCTTTTTTTCAATCACACCAGTTGAGCCTCTTGTCGATACTCAGAAGAGACTCCCTCTCTTCCCTTAGAATGAAAGACTGAATTCTTGGGCTCACTGCAGTCTCAGGAGCCTCCTGCTCCTCATCCAACTATGAATCATAACATGTAGGTTGTCCTCAAAACTTGTACAACCTATCCATCCGATCATCAATTAGTTGTGGTTCAACTGGATCCACTCCCTCCCTTTAGATAAATACATATTCCCTCTTGAAAAATGTAGGATATATATCATTTTCCAAGGCTGAGACTGAGAGCAAGTTAACCCTCAACCCCAGAACAAACAAAACTCCATCAACTTCTTGGAGTCCTCCATACTCTATTCACAATGATGCAGGAGCATCGTTGGCAAGCGCATAGAGGCAGGACCACTCAACATGTGATACTTCTTCCAGAACTTCAACGTGGGCAGTTACAACCGATTTCGGAATCCACCTCCACTCAGCGCCGGAATTCACCTTTGGAGGCACGCTTGAACTGGTGCTGAATTTTACCCTTTGAGGCAAGTTTTGAAATTGTAAACAGAGCAGGAGTTTCCACTTCGACTCTGGAATGCGACTGAACTAAGATAGCGTAGGATGAATTTTAGAGTAGGCAAGTAGCCAGGGGAAACCCGAGAAACTTTTTGAGTTATGTAGAAGTTTGTACACCCAGTTAGGGAGAGCTGCAATACAGAGAGAAATTAACTGTAAGAGAGAACTGCGAGTTAGCAGGAGATCTCAGTGTTTTGAGTTACTATAATTTTGAATGTATTATGTAGCCATTGGGCACTTGTGAATATAACAGAATGGAAAATTGATCCAAATGTATGGTGTGTGGACTGTGTGCATTTTCCTGTTATTTCTGTTTACATGAACAAGTGGAGGGAACTGTGAGTTTTTCCAGTTTCAATTGTTTCTCTTCATTGGAAGCTCTGCAAGGTGTGCATCGAGCCAGAGAGGAACGTAAGGCGATCAGGAGGAATTTCTCTGTGAGAAATACTGTGGATCTGAGTTATCGAAATCCCTCAAACGCAAGGAGTGCACGAGAAATCGAAGTCTGAACCAGAAAAATCTCAGAAGGGATAACTCTTCGGAAAGTGTTGTCGAGATCCAGGAACTCATTCCCTGGAAGGAATGAAGACTGAGTCTTCAGAGACTTAGAAAATATTCTAAGTCTGAAGTGAGAAAAATCTCAGGAGGAAGAATGTCGTCGAGCATTGGATCGTGGTGGAAGATCCTACAAACTGTCCAGTTTGAGGGAGAAGCGGAGGCTTTAACACTGCGTAGATCCAGGAGGGGAGATCCCAAAGATCTGAACAAACGGTGGAGAATCATTGAGGAGAAACTTCGAAACCCTGCCAGCCATTGGATAAGGTGGAGCTATGAGGAGGTTAGCGGCGATGGATTTTTGATGTCCAAATCCCAAGAGAAATAGTGACCATCGATCTCAAATAGATCTGGATCGTTGGTCCATTTCACGATTTCGGGTACCGCGAGTTGGAAGGATAGAGGTTCTTGTCTCCCAAAACCCTGAATCATGAAATAGTGAAATAGTGAGGGGGGACATGGACCGTAGATCCCAAGGATTATTGTGAGACATTAACCGAATGCCAAGGCTTCGGAATTTTGGCATTTCCGCAACCGAGGGTTCCAAGGAGCAGAGATATCCCTTACCTTCTGATTTTGCGAAACGCAAAAACCCGAAGGAATAGGTGCTGGGACATTTCGGCATTCTGACAATCGGGGGTTCGAAGGACGAAGGGATAGGACGCTTGACTTGTGAAGTCTCGGCCCACGATATTTCAACATTTCGGCAACTGGGGGTTCGAAGGACAAAGGAGAGGGACCCTTGCATCATAATTCCCTAAATCGTGAAACCCTGAAAGAACAAACACCAAGACATTTCGGCATTTCGACAACCGGGAGTTGGAAGGACAAGGAGTTAACCCCTCCACAATGTTGAAACGTGAAAAACCCGAGGAGTCAGTTGGATGTTAGCCACCGGTCACAGGACCAGGTCACATGGAGAATGTTTAAGGGAGGAGCCAAGGAGTCGTTAATCCCTTTTCGGGTTTCGACATTTCGAAAGACAGAGAATAGGGGAACACTTACATCGTGATTCCCCAGATCGCAAAAGCTGGTAGAGCTTTGGCATTAAGCACATGGACATAGAGTGGTGGTCACATGGACAGAGGCTAGGGGAGGATCCAAATCCCGTTAAACCCTTTTCGACATTTCAGGACCCAGGAGTTCGAAAGACAAGGAGTCTGGGAGAGCTCACATGTAGCAGTCCCGAAACCCCAAAACACGAAAGGAGTGTTTTTTAAGCATCGGGTCATAGCCCGAGGTCACCAGATAAGAAGGGACCTATGGATTTGTTCAAAGGGTTCCAACAGGAGCCCGAAGAGCTATTTCAGCTCAGAAGAAGAATGATCTAGAGACCGGGAGGTTGCAAAACCCTGGTGAGGTAGGGGGTTTGCATCAGGTGGTATCAAAGCCTCAGTTTTTTGTCTGTAGACTTCAGGCGAAGGAGGAAAAGAAGGAGACAGAGAACTTGAACTGTACTCTGTGTGTGATAGATAGTCGACATAATGCTGCTAAGAAGACGAGAGCCACCTTAAGCCAACCGTGCTATAGAGAGGGAGATGTGAGAGCTTCACGCCCGATTGGAAACAATGGAAGTAGTACAGAGGAGAGCACCTGACATTGGGGATGTCAATGATGCACAAAGTGAAGAGGTTGAGGTTGAAGAAGTTGCAGGAGAGGATGTTGCAGAAGAACGTTTGTTGAGAGCAGTTTCTAGATTGGGAGGCAGAGCTAAGATAAAGGTCCCCATGTATGAGGGAAATCTAGATGTTGAAGAACTGTTGGACTGGATAAGGTCCATGGACAAACACTTCGACTATGAAGATGTCGATGAGGAGAAGAAGGTGAAGCAGGCAGTCACCCGGCTAAAAGGGCATGCATCACTGTGGTGGGACGAATTGCAGGCTGAGAGGAGAAGTAAAGGCAAACAAAGGGTAAAGAGTTGGGACAATATGATAGCCAAACTGAAGGCTAAGTTCATACCTAAAGACTACCAGATCAATCTGTTCAGGAAGCTACAAAACCTAATACAAAAAGGGATGACAGTCAAGGAGTACATCGAGGATTTCTACATGTTGAACATCAGAACTGGAGAATGGGAGAGAGATGAAGAGAAAGTCGCCAGATATATAAATGGCTTGAGATATGAGATCCAGGACGAGCTCAACATGATGTCAGCCAATACTGTGGAAAATGCTTATCAGTTTGTGCTGAAGGCAGAGGAGAAGCTGGCTAGAAAACAAAACCAGCGAGGAAGAGGTAAAAGCTCAGTCCCAAGAAAAAGCAAGGTATTTAACCGTGATAGAGAACATCAGTCTAAGGACAAGGCTGAGAAACCACACAATCACTTAGAATGAGGAGGAAGTTCATGAGGGAGACAGAGGAGGAAGAAAATATTCTAGAGGAAGAGGTAGAGGAGGAGTAAGGTGCTATAACTGTGCAAAGATAGGGCACATGTCTTGGGAATGTCCCGAGAAAAAGAAGGAAGGAGGAGAAGCTCACATTTCAGAAGCAAGGAGAAGAGATGTTGAAGCAGAAGGAGAAGATGATGGATCATCCCTGATGTTGAGAAAATTTCTCTTAAAACCAGAGGCAGAAATTGAAAAGACAATGCAGAGAAGCAGTCTCTTCAGGACAGCTTGCAAGACTAAGGACAAAGTATGCAAGGTGATTATTGATAGTGGGAGTACTGACAACCTAGTATCCACAGAGATGGTGGAGAAATTGGAGCTGAAGACAACTGCACATCCAAGGCCATACAAAGTTTCATGGCTGCAAAAAGGACACCAGGTAATGATCACTAAACAATGCCTGGTTGAAATTAAAATAGGAGGATATAAAGATGAAATCCCATGTGATGTAATTCCTGTGGAGGTATGCCACATTTTGTTGGGAAGACCATGGAAGTTTGACAAAAATGTCATTCACAATGGAAGGAAGAATACATATACATTAGAGAAGAATGGTAGGATGCATATGTTGTTTCCAATGGAGGAGAAGAGAGAAAAAGAGGAAGCCAGCACAAGCATACTTCTCATGAGTGGGAAGGAACTCCTAAAAGAAGTCAAGGAATAACATGAGATGCAGTTCACTATGGTGAGGAATCCAAGAGTCATCCTTACAAGTACATCAGTGGATGATTTACCTGAAGAAGTTCAAGAGCTGCTGGATAATTTTGTTCATATAGTGGTGGATGAGCTGCCAAACTCATTGCCTCCCATCAGGAGTATCAGTCATCATATCGACTTGATACCAGGAGCAAGCCTATTGAACAAGGCAACGTATAGATTAACACCTCACGAAAATGAGGAGGTGAGGAACCAAGTCCAAGAGTTGCTAGATAAGGGTTTGGTTAGAGAAAGTTTGAGCCCATGCACAGTACCAACTGTGTTAATCCAAAATAAAGATGGAGGATGGAGAATGTGCATAGACTCGAGAGCCATCAACAAGATCACCATTAGGTACAGATTTCCTTTACCGAGAATGGATGACTTAATGGATTGCTTAAGTGGAGCAAATTTCTTTTCCAAGATAGATCTGAAAAGTGGATATCACCAGATCAGGATGAGAGAAGGTGATGAACGGAAAACAACCTTTAAGACGAATGAAGGTTTGTATGAGTGGTTGGTTATGCCATTTGGCTTAACAAATGCCCCGAGTACTTTTATGAGGTTGATGAATGAAATCCTGAAAGATTTCATTGGAAAGTTCGTGGTTGTATATCTGGACGATATACTGATTTTTAGCAAAACTAAAGAGGAGCATTTGAGGCACCTAATGCTAGTAATGAGGAGGCTACAGGAGGAGAACCTGCTGATCAATTTGAAGAAGTCCTCTTTTATGAAGACATAACTCATTTATTTGGGTTTCATGATCTCTTTGAATGAATTGAAGATGGATCCAGAGAAGGTGAAAGTGATCAGAGAATGGCCATCACCAAGGAGCATGTTCGAGGTAAGGAGCTTTCATGGTTTAGCAAGTCTTTATAGAAATTTCATTAGAGACTTCAGTGGGATTTGTGCACCCATGATGGATACAGTAAATAAGCGGCACAAGTCTTTTAAATGGACAGAGGAGGTCGAAAGGAGCTTCAATATACTGAAGGAGAGGATAACAGAATGACCAATTCTGGTCTTGCCGAATTTTGGGAAGACATTTCAGGTAAGATGTGACGCAAGTGGAGTTTCAATAGGAGCAGTTCTAAGTCAGGACAATCCACCTGTTGCCTATTTCAGTGAGAAGATGAATGAGACTAAGAGGAAATAATCCACATATGACAAGGAGTTTTATGCCATAATTCAAGCTTTGAAGAAATGGAGGCATTATCTTGTCCCGCAAGAGTTTGTCTTATACAACGATAACCAAGCTTTACAATTCATAACCCGACAAGAAAAATTGAACCAGAGGAATGCAAAATTTTACTTTTGTCATAAAAAATATTGTTGGGAATGCTAACAAAGTTGTTGATACGTTAAGCAGGAGATGTTTAATTCTGCAGGAATTCTAGGTGAAGACCTTGGGGTTTGAACACCTTAAGGGTATGTATTGTGATGATACATATTTCAAGGAGGCCTACGAAGCATGTACAAGCCCTATACTGAGAGATAGATGTCAGTAGATAGAGTATATGGTTCAAGAAGGATTTTTGTTCAGAGGAAATCCATTGTGCATACCAAGATGCTCAATGAGGGACAATCTTTTGAAGGAGAAGCATAGTGGAGGATTGGCTGGACATTTCGGCCATGATAAAACGTTTACACAGTTGAGCAACTCATACTATTGACCAGGTATGAGAACAGAGGTGATAAAGTTTGTAAACAAATGTATAATCTACCAACATGCAAAGGGGAAAAGACAGAACACTGGATCATATCAACCATTTCCAATACCAGAGAGGCTTTGGGATGCAATAAGCATGGATTTCGTGTTGGGATTGCCAAGAACACAAAGGGTATTCGATTCCATATTTGTGGTGGTGGATAGGTTTTCAAAGATGGCACATTTCATCCCATGCTATAAGACCAATGATGCAACACATGTTGCAAATCTATTTTTCAAAAAAGTTGTGAGACTTCACAGCCTACCCAGGAGCATTGTCTTAGACAAAGACACAAAATTTGTTGGTCACTTTTGGAGGACATTGTGGAAGAAGATGGGGACTAATTTTTCCTTCAGCTCAACTTATCACCCTCAAACAGATGGGAAGACTGAGGTGGTAAATAAAAGTTTGGGAAACTTATTGAGAAGCCTGATTACTGAACACCATAACTAGTGGGATCAGATTCTGCCACAAGCAGAATTTGCATACAATGACTCACTAAATAGGAGCACTGGAAGGATTCCATTCCAAATACTCTATGGAATGAAACCCAGGGGAGTGTCTGAGTTAAGGGACTTGGAACAGGGAGAGATTAGAAACACTGGAGTAGAGGATTTTGCTGCTGAAATGCAGAGACTCCATAGTCGGATCAAAGAACAATTACAGAGTTCTAACCAGAAATACAAGCACAGAGTTGATCAACATCACAGGGAACTTCAATTTGAAGTGGGAGATTGGGTTTTAGCACATCTTAGGAAGAAAAGGTTCCCTAGGGGAACATATAACAAATTGAAGATGAAGAAGATAGAACCCTGTAAGATCTTGAGAAAGTTTGATGCAAACGCTTATGAGATCGAGCTGCCAGATGGTGTGGGTATTTCACCCATATTCAATGTCTCAGACCTGTACCCTTACAGGAAAGATGACATAGAAGGATCATAAGATCAAGGAAAGATTCAATGGGAGAAGCAGATGCTTGTGGCAGAGAAGCTACATATGGAGAAGATTCTGGATCAGAGGATTGGCAAGAAGACAAGGAGGAAGACTTATTTTGAGTATCTGGTAAAATGAAAGGGATGCCCAATAGAAGATGTCAGTTGGGAAAACGAAGCTGTTATCTAGAATCAGGGAAAGTCAGTAGAGGAGCTCATGGACAAGAGTCCATGATTTTTTGTCAAGGGGAGTATGATGCAGGAGGATTGTTGGCAAGAGCATAGAGGTGGGACCACTCAACACGTGAGAGTTCTTCCAGAACTTCAACGTGGGCAGTTACAACCGATTTCAAAATCTTCCTCCACTCAACATCATAATTCACCTTTGGAGGCACTCTTGAACCGGTGCCGAATTTTACCCTTTGAGGCAAGTTTTGAAATTGTAAACAGAGCAGGAGTTTCCACTTCGGCTCTAGAATGCGACTGAACTAAGATAGCGTAGGATGAATTTTAGAGTAGGCAAGTAGCCAGGGGAAACCCGAGAAACATTTTTGAGTTATGTAGGAGTTTGTACACCTAGTTAGGGAGAGATGCAATACAAAGAGAAATTAGCTGTAAGAGAGAACTGTGAGTTAGCAGGAGATCTCAGTGTTTTGAGTTACTGTAATTTTGAATGTATTATGTAGCCATTGGGCACTTGTGAATATAACAGAATGGAAAATTGATCCAAATGTATGGTGTGTGGACTGTGTGCATTTTCCTGTTATTTATGTTTACATGAACAAGTGGAGGGAACTATGAGTTTTTCTAGTTTCAATTGTTTCTCTTCATTGGAAGCTCTACAAGGTGTGCATTGAGCCAGAGAGGAACGTAAGGATATCAGGAGGAATTTCTCTACAAGAAATATCGTGGATCTGAGTTATCGAAATCCCTCAAACGCAAGGAGTGCACGGGAAATCAAAGTCTAAACCAGACAAAGCTCAGAAGGGATAACGCTTCGGAAAGTGTTGTCGAGATCTAGGAAATCATTCCCTAGAAGGAACGAAGACCAAGTCTTCGGAGACTTAGAAAATCTTCTAAGTTTGAAGTGAGTAAAAGATCAGGAGGAAGAACGTCGTCGAGCATTGGATCGTGGTGGAAGATCCCGCAGACCATCTGATTTGAGGGAGAAGCGCAGGCTTTAACGTTGTGTAGATCCAGGAGGGGAGATCCCGAAGATCTGAATGGACAGTGGAGAATCATTGAGGAGAAACGTCGAAACCCCACCAACTGTTGGATAAGGTCGAGCTGCGAGGAGGTTAGCGGCAAGGGATTTTTGACGTCCAAATCCTAGGAGGAATAGTGACCATCGATCTCAAATAGTTCTGGACCATTGGTCCATTTCACGATTTCAGGTACCGTGAGTTGGAAGGACAGAGGTGCTTGTCTCCCAAAACCCTGAATCGCAAAATAGCGAAATAGTGAGGTCGGACGTGGACCGTAGATCCTAAGGATTATTGTGAATCGTTGATCGAACACCAAGGCTTCAACATTTCCGCATTTCGTCATTTCGACAACCGAGGGTTCCAAGGAGTAGAGATATCCCTTGCCTTCTGATTTCACGAAACGCGAAAACCCGAAGGAATAGGTGTTGAGACATTTCGGCATTCTGACAACCAGGGGTTCGAAGGACGAAGGGACGGGGCGCTTGACTTGTGAAGTCCCGACCCACGATATTTCGGTATTTCAACAACCAGGGGTTCGAAGGACAAAGGAGCGAGACCCTTGCATCGCGATTCTTTGAATCACGAAACCCCGAAAGAGAGAACGCCAAGACATTTCGACATTTTGGCAACCGAGAGTTGGAGGGACAAGGAGTTAACCCCTCCACAATGCCAAAAGATGAAAAACCCGAGGATTCGGTTGGATGTTAGCTGCTGGTCACAGGATTGGGTCGCATGGAGAAGGTTTAAGGGAGGATCCAAGGAGCTGTTAAGCGCTTTTCGTGTTTCGGCATTTCGAAAGACAGAGAACAGGGGAACGCTTACATCACGATTCCTCGGATCGCGAAAACCGGTAGCACTTTGGCATTAAACAAGTGGACATAGAGTGGTGGTCATGTGGACAAAGTCTAGGGGAGGAGCCAAAGCCCGTTAAACCCTTTTTGGCATTTCGGGACCCGAGAGTTCGAAAGACAAGGAGTCTGGGAGAGCTCGCATGCAGGAGTCCCAAAACCCCGAAATGCGAAAGGAGTGTTGTTTAAGCATCGGGTCATAAGCCGAGGTCACCAGATAAGAAGGGACCTATGGATTTGTTCAAAGGGTTCCAACAGGAGCTTGAAGAGTTATTTCGGCTCAGAAGAAGAATGATCCAGAGACTGGGAGGTCGTAGAACCCTGTTGAGGTAGGGGGTCTGCATCACATAATATAACCCTTCCAACTCCACATAGAACTCATGCCATAGCTCCTTCACTCACCACCATTCAATCAAGACCTGTCTCTATGATAATAAGGAATACATTCCATATTCATGTCATGTGACAAGAGGCTCCACTATCAATAATTCACCTTCTATCACCCACAAATCCAACACTGGATATAGTTGTTGTTGTTGTTGTATCAATCCCCTCCTATTCCTTCCTCTTCTTCTTCCTCTCAGGACACTAATAAGTAAGGTGCCCCAATTGGTTATAGCAATAACATCTGACTTTACTCAAGTCCCTCCTAGAACTCCCTTTCTTCTTCCCCTTTCCCTTTTCCGCAAGAGCAACATTCTCATCAACTCTTTCTTCCTTATGTCCACTACTTTGAGACCCCATCCGGGTCTCCTCCTGAGTGAATTCATCCCACATTCTACTCCAATATGGAAAATTCTCTCAACCCACCACACACTTCACAAAGACATCCCACTCCTTTGAGAAGCCTTTCAAGGCTATCCTACCTAACTCCGATACTGAGATGACCTCCCCTACTACATATAACTCATCCTTAACTTAAGATATCTGGGTAATATAGGATGCAACACCCTCACACATAGTCATGTTGGTGTCATGCAGTTTATCCTTCAAGGCCATCTTACAGTTTTCATTCTTAGCCTCATACAAAATTTTCAATGTATCCCACATCTCTTTGGTTGTCTTCTTCTAAGCCATATGTGGGATGAGTGGGTCCTTCATTATATCCAGAATGATCCTCTGTGATTTGGCCTCCTTTACCTCATGCAAATCCAAGATAACAGGATCTGATGTGGGAGATACAACAACAGTGATGACATAACTCCAAATATTGTTCTCCTTGAGAACATATGATATATGGACCTTCCACTGCAAATAGTTGGAAATTCCTTCCAACTGATCCTCATATCTGATGCATGCATCCATTTCCCTATCAACTGTTCAAATAAAAACAATCAACATATTTCCCCTTTCAAATCTTTCCAAAATTAACACTGCTCATTGTACCTCAGAGCCCAAGATCTTATACCATGTAGGAATTTAATGACAAAATCAACTTATATAAATTTTGTCACGCACTTAGAAACCTAAAGATAACTATCTTAAATGAGCTCTGAGATGTATTAAAGCCACATTCAGAACATACCATAAGCATAAATACACATTGCTAAGCAATTAGCAATGGAAAAAACACAATGAACAACAGTCACAAATCCATGTAAAACTAAGAAATTTAGGCAACCATCCAGGGAAAACCCCAATGTGGGGAAACCCAATGAGAGAGATATTGATTAGCTTCAGTAAAGTACATATCAACAACAAGATTACATTTTCCAGCAATAAATAAACCACTTACAACACCCAAACTTTCCCACCAACAGTCTCCATAGAAAACCGTGCCAAAAATCCTTACCGATGTACGAACTACCAAAAAAAAACACCTCAAACAATGTGTCAATCATTTTTTGTACGATCTTCTCCTGTATGATTGTCCTTCAACAACAAATACTATAAATCTACCTCTATTTATGTGCCAACAAATTCCTCAAACACCGTGCCCACTTCTCTTTTGTACGAACTATACGGATCCGTACAGTACGACCTCCTTCTCAGCAATAAATTCAAGCAACTTGTAGATAGAAAAATCTCCATGGGAAATGTGCCCAATCTCCCTTGGGAAAAGTGCCCATCTTGCTTCCCTCACTTTCCTTTCAAAGCTCTCTCTCAAATCTATCTCAATCTCTTCTTCTTGTATTACACACTACCCTAGGCATTCTCTTATAATATGAAAGTGACCTTTCACCTTCCCCATCCCTAAATCCAATGACCAAGATCTAATCTTTCCTTTACATGATCAAGGGACATGATTCATTCCCTCCAAAATAAATCACTTAAAATATTAAAGTACAAAAACCCACTTTATCACATAAGTGCACTTTATGACATAAAGTCACTTTAATATTAGAAGGTACATTTTATAAAAAAAATCACTTTAATAAAAGAGACACTTTATTACAACTTTATAAAACACCTACTACAAAGTCAGTGCCTAGTAGTGAAAATATAAGGTCACTTCCGCATACAATACAAAAAATGTTGAGTACCTCCCGATCCATACAAGCTAACACTTCTAACAAGCCACATCTAATACCTTTTTCTGTAATTGTTAGGTTTTATGAAAAAACACAATTATTTAGTCTCTTCATCAATGTCTCCTCAAACAAAAGGGATTAGAGTATCAATTATAGCCACTAAATGATCATCCATTGCTTATGCATATGCAACATACTTCTATTTGTTTACCTCCATACCTATTCCATGACAGTATAGTTGCAAAATATCCAAAAGCCTTCGAATTTCATATTCAAAACCAAATAAGAATAAAAAAATATCATCTATGAATAAAATATGGGTGATAGAAAGTTGCCTTCCTATTGCCACCCCTTTTATTAGCCCGCAGAATTAGCTTCCTTGAGGCATATGCTTAAAACTTCTACGACTAGGAGGAACAAATATGGTGATAATGGGCATCCTTTCCTGAGAACCTTGGAGGGTTTATAGAAAGGAGAAACATAACCATTAATTAAGAATGTCATTTGAATAGATGAATCATAATCCATAATCCATTTCACCATGTTTAGAGAGAAGACAATCTGTAGTAACATAAGATGGAGGAAATTCCACGAGTCATATGACTTTGGGGGGTCAATATTTATGATTAATGAAGGAGAGGAATGAGATTTGACACTGTGAAGTAACTCCCGATAAGAACCGATAGCCTCATGAATGTTCCTTTCATTCAAAAAACTAAATTGTTTTGTAGAGATAACACGAGCTAGAATCGACTTGATCCTAAGAGAAATCACTTTTGATATAATATTGTAAACTATGTTGCACAAATAACCTAGCCGACAATCATTGAAAATATCTAGATGATACAACTTAGGAATGAGAGATAGAAATGTTGATTTGATGTTACCAATGACTTTACCCATCTTTCAATCTTCTTCAACAACTCTAAGTAAATCATAACTAATCATATCAAATAAATGAATATAGAATTTGATCGTCCAACCACCTGGCCCTAGACTACAATATTTTTCAAAAGTATTCATAACCTCTAAAATCTCTTCTAAATTGACTTCCTTGAAGTACTCAACATCCTCCCCTTCCTCCACTAGGAAAGGATACTTGTCTATAAGCTTCATAATATCACCTAATGGATAATGATCCAGAGCTTTATATATATTACCAAAGTGTTGATGACTTAGAAAAGAAAGTTCATTAAACGATATGACTTCTTGTACTTATTCATCATGTAATTCTCATATAGAATTCTTTGTTCTTTTGTAGTTATTAAAATTATGGAGAAACTTCATATTTTGATCCCCACTAGCAATCTAGGTGGCATGACTCTTATTGCTCCACTCTTGCTCTTCATCCAAAATAAGTTTGGCCTTTTTGTTTTCCAATTCCTTCATCTCCCTGAGATATTTTTCATTTAAATTACAACCGATATCCTTATGAATGATTCTATCAATCATATTTTTAGCTTCTCGAATATGCCTTTTAATACTTCGTTGTTTTTCTACCGACCATTTGTTACTAATTCCTTAGCATATTTTAATTCTACTAAGAATTGATGACACGATGAAAGTGTTGAATATGGGTCATATTTTTTCCAATGATATCGAACAAGGTCATTAAAATCCTCATCTTTAGTCTAGGATGGATTAAACTAAAAGGATCTCTAGGTTTCACATCGCCAAATTCAACCTCCAAAAAAAATGAAAAGTGATATGAGAATTTCACTCTACCAATACAGGACTTGTATCTATGGTGATTTCATACATATTCATGCCAAATGAACCTATGAATTCGTTTGGAGATTACCTCTGATCCTTCCCTGCTATTAACCTAGGTCGGACCAAAAGCCACAAGAGCAATATCGATTAAATGAGCTTTTTCCAAAGAAAGTAAAAATAATTCATTGAGAGGATCAAATCTCGCACCAAAACCCCAAATCTCACCCCACGAAATAGAAAAATACAAGTTCCCTGCTATAATTAAATTATCTTTCATTAAAAGAGAGGAGGTAAATATTTTGTTCCACAAAGTAACTTTACCTTCATAAGGACCATAGATGTTCAGAATGAAGTTATACAAAATAGATACAATATAAAAGGAGTTAATTAAATGAAAAACCTTCCTTCCAACCAATAAGAACACCCCCCAAATTCTCTGAATAATCCAAGTCCATAAAATCCCACCTCGAAAATAATGACTTCAAAGAATTTCATTTAGAAATATCCCTCCCCATCGTCTCTTGAACTAACAAGATATTTGGGTTTTTATATCTAACTAATCTCTTTAGAGCCACCTTCTCGGTCTAGATCCCTATCCCCCTCATATTTATTGAGAGAATAATAATTGAGGAATAGGATAAGGGGTATTGGATGCTCTAAGGACCCCAATGATTAGTGTTTGATGACCCTATCTTAATTCTTTGCATGCTTTCTCCCGAGCATGATATAATTTGGATTTTATCCCAGCTCTAACAAAGGGGTGGATCCCTCCTAGATCCTTATCCAGACTACAAGAAAGAACCTGATAACTCCCCTCCCTTGGGTTTGTGGGATAAAAATTCATAATGACCTCCCCCTCTTATACCACTTATGTAAGAGAGAGATATAAACTTGTTGGAAAATTGGTTGTAATTGATGTTAGACCTAGAAGAAATTAAGAAGCCCACAGTTTCTTGAAGAAGAAGAGTATAAAAGATGTTTTGAAGAATCCCACAAGAATCCATAGAGGTGTCTTATAGAAGCCTCTACACTCAATTGAAGAAGCCTACATATGTCTAAGATCAAGATTGCAATATGGATATTGTTGAAAGCATTATTTGTGGTCAATTTGGATACCCTATATTTGAGGGAATTTTTACCCTACATAAATAACTCAAATGGAAGAAAAAGTTACATGGTTGGAAATATTATTTTGATACCTTTCCAACGGTACATGTAAGTCCCTATAACTCCCAAGGAATGAGGAGATATGGATTTTTTCGTCCGACAACCTAGCTAGAAAATTAAGGATAGTTCAACCAAGTCGACTTAGAAACTAAAAATAGGGACAAAACTACTATAAATATAGGATGTATTTTCACATTTTTAGAGAATCCAATCTAGTGATGTCTTAGTACAAGTTTGGAGTGAAGCAACTCATAGGATAAGGATATCTTATGAAGTATATTTATATTCTTATGGCGATGTTTTGATCATTGTTATGGGTTCACTATAGTATGGAAAGTTGATTCTTTGCACAAGGTTCTATGTTCTTGTTGGGGTTTATGTGTAGACCCATGTGCATCTAGGATCTCTATGTGGACCCGATGTCTATGTGGACCCATTTTTTAAGTGGACCCAGTTTGATGATGATGATGTATCAATGATAGTCACGAAGACAGTGACAGTGATAGTCTATGTGAACCCAGTTTCTATGTGGACCCAATTTCTAAGTGGACCCATTTTGATGATGATGATGTATCAATGATAGTCACAAAGACAATGCCAGTGATAGTGACAGTCTATGTGAACCCAGTTTCTATGTAGACCCAATTTCTAAGTGGATCCAGTTTGATGATGATTATGTAATAGTGATGGTGACAATGACAGGTTGATTCTATCATTTATATTCAAGGGTGGAAGGAAGGGGCAAGGAAAGGAGGTTGTAGCCTCCTTCCGGTTGGTGTTGGAAAATATATGGAGTTGGATCTTCCTTCAGGTTGGATCCTGTAAATTAGGGGTTGGAGCCTCCTTCCAGCTAGAGCTGGAGAACTTGGAAATTGTAGCTTCCTTTGAATGAAATGTTTTATTACATAAGAAAACATTGAGTGGATTTTCACTTATATCTATTATTCATTGTTTATCTCTTCTTCTTATCTTTATTGGATATATTAATTGATTGGAAAATAATTTTATAAAAGTGATAAATTGTACTTAATACTGATTCACCCTCTCTCAGTATCAACAATTGGTATCATAGCAGGTTACCTTTAGAACGATTTAATCACTGGAAGGAATATCGTGAAAAAATATGGAAGGCCAAGGCCACATTCCAAATGGGATTCCACCATTTGATGGAACCAATTGTGCATACTGGAGCAACAAAACACAAAATTACTTGACATATTTAGGAGTGGATATTTGGCTCTCAGTTGTCAATGGATATAAAGTTCCAAAAAGTACTCCCACCAATCCAGATGAGAAGAAATCAATGAGTTGCAATGCAAAGGCCATACATGTTATTCTAGGTGGATTGAAACCAACTATTGCTAGCAAGGTAATTAGATACAACACAACTAAAGAGGTATGGGACAAACTTAAAAATATTTATGAAGGTGGTCCTAAATTCAAGTAGGTCAAACTTCAACAACATAGAGCACATTTTGAAAATTTTGAAAATGAAAAAATATTGAAGGCCAAGGCCACATTCCAAATGGGATTCCACCATTTGATGGAACCAATTATGCATATTGGGGCAACAAAACACAAAATTACTTGACATATTTAGGAGTGGATATTTGGCTCTCAGTTGTCAATGGATATAAAGTTCCAAAAAATACTCCCACCGATCCAGATGAGAAGAAATCAATGAGTTGCAATGCAAATGCCATACATGTTATTCTAGGTGGATTGAAACCAACTATTGCTAGCAAGGTAATTAGATACAACACAGCTAAAGAGGTATGGGACAAACTTAAAAATATTTATGAAGGTGGTCCTAAATTCAAGCAGGTCAAATTCAACAACATAGAGCACATTTTGAAAATTTTGAAAATGGATGAAAAGGAAGATATTGAAATCTATTTACTTAGAGTAGATTAAGTTTTCAATGTTATCAGGGGACTAGGAGAAGAACTCAATGAATCCTTGGTTGTACATAAAGTGTTGAGACCACTTCCTGTGAGATATGATGCCAAGGTCTCTGCCATTGAAGAAAATGGGGACTAGACTAAGATGACAAAGGATAAACTACATGGGTTCCTCATAGCATATGAAATGAGAACTAGTACAAAAAATGAACATTCAAACATAGAAGCATCCTTTAAATATATGAAGAAAAAAAAGGACAAGGAATACAAGGCAGAAGAAAAATCGAGCTATGATTCAAATGAATAAGAAGCACATTTTGTAAGAAACATCAAGAGGGGAACTAGAAAATACAAAGGTAAGCTACCTCTTAAATGCTTCAATTGTGGTAGAGTAGGACACTATGCTAAGAAATGTCCTTTTTAAGAAAATAAAATCTTCCACAAGAAAAAAGGTCTCTACTCCAAGGAGGACAATAGTTCTTCAGATGAAAGTGATGGAGAAGAAATGGATATAAGGGAAGTTCTTTTCATAACTCAAGAAAGTCAAGACAATGACCACAAAGATTCTAAAATAGATGAAGACAATTTTGATGAATAAACTGAAGGAACAAGCCTTGGTTGTTTCTGGGGAGCCAAGGACATCACAAAAAGTGAGCAAGAAGATGATGAGAATATTGAAAAATTGAAGTATGCTGAAGAAGAAAACTCCAAGCTTAGAAACATAAATAGAGAACTAAGAAATGAATTGCAAGCTATGAAGAAGAGAATCATGAGATTGAAAAGACAATTAATAACTTGAAGGAACAATTAGAACACTATGAGAAATTAAAAGAGAATTTGGATCGCACAAGAAAAGAGATAATGTTGACCATGGAAAAGTTGGAAAATTTTGGAAGAAGTATTGAAAAGATAGATGAAATTATTTGCAATCAGATATCACCTACTGATAATATAGGACGTGGATATGATAAAACTCTAGAGACAACAAACACAGATACAGAGGACAAGAAAGATGAAGGAAATTCTAGAAGTTATGCAAATTCCTTAAGAAGTGGAATCAACAATCAAGAAGAAATTGAAGAACAATAGGAACATGACAAAAGATCGGAATTCAGAAGGGGTGAGACATCAAGAAGGTCCTTTCCTACCAAGTATGAGAAAAATCAAGAGGGAGTTTAAGAACAACAAGAACATAACACCTCTAGCTGGAACAAAAGATCAAAATTTAGGAGGTGTGAAACACCAAGAAGATCACTTCCTATCAGGTATGCAGATATTTTTCTTGGTCATTGTTATACTTGCAGAAACTTTGGACACAAATAAATTCACTACAAAATCAATGAAAAAACAACTATGTGAGAAATATAAATGATTATGGATATCCAAGGAACAATAATGTAAGTAGTAGATCTAGAAATGATTATGGATATGTCAACATAAATTACAATCCATTTGATCCACTGATGGATCAAAATATTATATGATATAAATGCAATAATCTTCGTCACAAAACACAAGATTGCACAGATATGAAATAAGATGCTCCTATCATAAATCCATATACAATATGGAGAAGGAAAGAGAATATAAACCAAGAAAATTGTTGAATAGCATTGATTGTTGAAGATAAGGAAGAAGAATATGAATGGTACATAAACAATGGGTTCTCAACACACATGACTGGGGACCAAAACAAATTCATAAACTTAAATAAAAGGGGTGGAGGTGTTGCATTTGGATATGACTCATCTGTCAAAATACTTGGAAAAGGTGTAGTAAATCTTGGAAGCGAAAATGTAAAAGCAGAAAATGTCCTACTAGTTGAAGATATGAAGCATAATCTCCTCAGTGTGAGTAAAATATGTGATTAAGGATACACTCTCAAGTTTGATTATTTAAAATGTGAAATCATAGAAAAGGACTCAAGAAAATTGGTTGCAAAAGTGACAAGAAGACCAAATAACATATACATCTTAGACAAAGAGAAGAGAATAAAGTTTAAGTCACACGAAAAATATCTAAGGACCATAACAATGAAAGAAAGGAAAATAAGACAGAAAATAAAGAAGAAGTACTATTGAGTGCGACATGTTCAAGGGAAACAACCCCAAAGAAAAGACTCACCCTTTACGATTGATGTGAAATGGGGAGAGAAAAATTAGGAGCATGTCAACAACGAGAGAGAAGGATGACAGCGGGAGCATGAGTGTTGCCATCAATGACAAAGGGGGAGATTGTTGGAAAATTGGTTTTCATTGATGTCAACCCTACAAGAAGTTAAGAAGCCCACAGTTGCTTGAAAAATAAGAGTACCAAATTTGTTTTGAAGAATCCCACAAGAAGCTGCAAAGGTGTGGTTTAGAATTCCCTATAGTCAAGTCAAGAATCCTACAGATGTCCAAGATCAATATTGCAAGATGGAGATTATTGAAAGCATTATTTGTGGTCAATTTGGAAACCCTATATTTGAGGGAATTTTTACCTTACATAAATAACTCAAATGGAAGCACAAGTTACATGGTTGGATATATTATTCTGATACCTTTTCAATGGTATATGAAAGTACTTGTAACTCCCAAGGAATGAGGAGAGATGAATTTTTCTGTCCGACAAACCAGCCAAAAAATTAAGGATAGTTCAACCAGGTCAGCCCAAAAACTAAAAATAGGGACAAAACTACTATAAATATAGGATGGATTTTCACATTTTTAGAGATTCCAAGCTAGTGATCTCTTAGCACAATTTTGGAGTGAAGCAACTGGGAGGATAAGGAGCTCTTATGAAGGATACTTTCTAGTCTTGTGGCGATGTTTTGATCATTGTTATGGGTTCGCTATAGTATGGATGGTTGATTATTTTCACAAGGTTCTATGTGGTTGTTGGGGTTTATGTGTGGACCCATGTGTACCTAGGATCTCTATGTGGACCCAATTTCTATGTGGAACCATTTTCTAAGTGGACCCAGATTGTCGATTATGATGTATCAGTGATAGTCACAAAGATAGTGACAATGACAATGATAGTCTATGTAAGCCCAGTTTCTATGTGGACCCAATTTTTAAGTGGACCCAATTTGATCATGATGATGTAACAATGACAGTGACAGTGACATGTTGATTCTATTATTTATATTCAAGGGTGGAAGGAAGGTGCAATTAAAATGGGTTGTATCCTCCTTCCGGTTGGTGCCAAAATATATAGGGAGTTGGAGATTCCTTTAGTTTGGAGCCTATAAATTAGGGGGTTGGATCCTACTTCTAGTTGGAGTTGGAGAACTTGAAATTTGTAGCTTCCTTTGAATGAAATATTTCATTAAATAAGAAAAAATTGAGTGGATTTTCACTTCTATCTATTTTGCATTGTGTATCTCTTATTTTGTTCTTTATTGGATCTACTTGATTAGAAAGTAAAGTTATAAAAGTTATAAATTGTACTTGATTTTGATTCACACACCCTCTCAGTATCAATAATTTATCACCAGAGGAGATACTAGAGTAGAAGGTAGCTAACTTATTTCTTCCCCAACAAAACATTCTAAGTAGCAGCCTTTGGAAATACATGGTAATAATGATTCAGCTATGGAAACTTCACCTCCCACCCCACAATGAAAAATAACCCCAACAATATGGGTACCCTCCGATAAAGATTTCATATCTAGATAACCCTCCAATAAATATGATGAGGTAACAAAAGAATGATAGTGAATCGACTTATCCATTATATCACCATCCTTAACTATATTACAAGAAAGATGAGATTGTTGTCCATACTCCGAAGTAGTAATCCTTATTTTTGAACAATGTTCCAATGCACTGTATACAACCAATACAATGGGGCTCTACACACATAATATTTATTTTTGAGACTCAGTATGAACCTCAGGAGGAGTGATCATTTCAACACATTTTGATGTTGATACTTCTACCCCTTTCCCCGATACAGAAGTCTTCTTAGTAACCCAAATCCTCTTCTGGAAAGGATCTTTATAGTCCACCACCACATGAACTAAATTGTGACACTTAATACATCTAAAAGGCACGTTGTAGTAATACAATCGCTATGAGTGAGTTCAATCCCACATAACCAGATAAACGGCCTCATAGATACCTCCATGCATGTTCAACTCTACCAGTACCCTCACAACTATTCTTTGCAATTTGGAAAGGAAATTGTCATCAATAATCAATTTTTTCCCTGATTGATTTCCAATCATTGATATTCCTACCACCATCCACCACTCGAAAGGAATCCCATGTAGTTTTATCTAGATAGAAAATTTATCAAGAGATGTTTCCCTAGGGTTGAAAAGGGGATACCATGCTTTCAAGTGTAAAAAGGTCGAGGACCAAAACTATAAACCCTTTAAAATCGTATCTCCATCCTTCCTATCACAGAAGATGAAGCCAAGACAACCTTTAACAAGGGTATGGAAAATAGGAGAATAACCTAAAATGGGCTTCCATTAATTATCCACCCATTCCTCAAGGGACTCCAGAGAAATGCACCTTCCCATTAATTTACTGATAATATATTTACCTTCTATATCCAAAATATCTACCAAACCAGTGTCTTCTCCAACTACTAAGGAAATATTAGACCCTTTAGAATTTAGGGTTTTTCACTTATTCTTCGATTGATCCAACTTAGGAAGGGAAATGTTTGTATCGTATTCACCAAAAAACCTACACCGTCTCCTTCAAAGACCTACGAAGAGAGAATAATCACTGGAAAAGGTAGAGAGTCTTCTTAAGCCATTAAAACCCCTTCTTCTTGCAAAATACTTGGTAACTCACCCACATTCATGGAGATGGATCTATCCAAAGAGCCAATGGGAAAATTTCTTAATCCATTGATAATGTCTTCAATTAGGAGATCCATAGACATACTAATTTACTTGATTAGAAAAACCACCATATCACATCGTACAAGTGAATAATATGATAATGACGCAATGAAAACATGTGGATCAGAAGGTAAGCATATCACTGATGAACCCATATATACCTTGCCTCTGGTATCATTCAAGTCTACATGAGATATGTGTTCTCCAATTGTCGTCCCAAAATAATTAATATGTCCTCCTCTAGCAGGAAATCATTTAAATAATATACCAATTAATCCCCTACAATCTCTTCCATCCCACCAGACTGACAACCACACCAGATCCCTACCTCACATAAGTAAAAAGCACCAAAACCATATCATCCTAATATCTCTCTATTTATCTAGCTATACAATAGTTTTTATATTAGGTGTATGTATGATGATGCAAGTGTTACCCATGTGCGAACATATATATCATACTGGGATGCAGATGCACTTTCCTAATCTTAGTGCAATGAGGCCCATGAGGTAGTAGAGTGTGAAATCAATAAATGTAAGTGCGCCTCATTAAAGAAGGTCCACTAGTTAGTGGTCATGGCCTCATTAGTGAGGTTCACTAGGTGATTAGGGTTTTAGTAAATTAGAAACTATATACGACAGTAGAATATATGAAATTGGGTTCCAAGTGAATACTATTGTATTTTGAGCTCTATTCAGTTGGAGGTTTCCACCTCAAAGAGACAAATGAACATTTCTCTTAGTTAACAATATCAATAAATGATTTCTTACTTATTATGGTTTTGTTTATTTTCTTTCCATAGTTATTTTTCTATCTATCTTGCTTTAAATATTTTATTTCAACCATCAAGGAACACCACAAATGGTATTAAATCTCTTCCTATTGCGGATATTACACACTCACCTGGTATTTATTTTCCTAGGTTGAATAGTCTATGTTGAGGTTTCCCTTGGTTAGATATATTCTCCCCTAGATGAGAATATTCTCTCCTAGATGAGGACACCACATCCTCTTCATTCTTGAGTCAGTTACACCTCAGTTAGTCTTGTAGAGTGGAGTCTTACATGGAAACCTAAATATTATCACCAAGTTTTGCATCCATACCTCAATATCATCACCATGAGTGTGCACTTACCTTGGAATAATCACCAAGAAGGTACCACACATGTGCATTCATGATTCTCTCCTCACTCCACTAGTGATTAGTTAGTTAACTGATGACCTCATGGCCAATTAACTAGGACTAGGTGGCAATTCACTCCAATGTCTGTCACTGAGTGTGTATATCTCTCTATATCATTAAGATGGTGAATTAGTTTACTCGTGTAGAGTATATCATGTGTATTTTTACCATTACTCATTCAGTTAATTCAATTCTTTCATTCTACTCTCTTCTCTTCTCTCTGGCAAGATTTGTGTGTTCATTTTCTACTAGCTAGGTTCACTGTGAAAAATTCACATGGTATTTGTTATCACATATTATTGCAGGGGGATGTTTTTCGTTTGGATTTGGACCTTGAGTGACAAAATGTGAAATAAGGGGGCTTAAAAACCCACAAATGTTTGTCATCTAAAGTTGGGGCACGTTGTGCTAAGGCGCACACATATCGGAGGGGAGCTAGCGCTCAGAAATCTCTAGTTTGGGAGTTGGGGATCAATAGAGTCAGGAGTGGCTCACATCAGTGCACCCAAAGCCTGAAGTTGTAAATCACTTGAGAGTGGGCCCAAGGTCGCAGTCGGAGTTCATGTGGAAAGGTTGGCGCCCATCGTGAGGAGCCTCAGCCGTCGGATGGAAAGAAAGATCGATTGTTGATCCGAGTAGGAAGATTTTGTCAAATTAGGAGTCGGGGATTCTATTGTCAAGTGATATGAGAATTATCGAAGGGTGAAATCCCAGAGAGCATGTGGCGATAAGTGTTGGGTCATGACCCAGGGTCACATGCGGGTAAAGGTGCAGATTTCACGTGAGCTATGCCAGGGGCTGAAACACCGGTGTTGGTCGTAGAAAGAGGCTGCCATGCTTTCCAAGTGCCAAGTCGACTCAGCCCCGTCCTGATATTGATGCAGATAGTTCATGAAAGTGAGGTGGTGGTTGAGACCTTGTCTCACCCCATAAATGGAAAACATGTAGAGAGCGGTTGTAAAGGTAGACTGTCAATTATGGACAGTTTTTCCTGTAAATCACATAACAACTCCTGGCTTGCATCTGACATGAGGAGGCCTGTACAATTTGATAGAGCAGGCGATGACTGAAAACATTAATGTAGTGGTTTGAGCACGCCTTTGCAGGGCGAATTTTTGAGTATATGTATGTAGTTTTGAGTTTTAGTAGAGGTCGATCGTTGATCTAGGCTCCCATATTGTAATGTTTTAATGAAGCTCTGGTTCTCTGGTTATGTAACTTGATTTGAGAGTTCTTGTTTAATGAAAGTCAACTTCTATTTCTGTCTTATTTGCGTTTGATACTGAATGTTCATGATTGAAGGATTCACATAGATTGTGGTGATTGTGTTGTAATGGATGTTTGATTGTAGTGCAGTTATAGCGTTTTCAGTTTCCTGAAACTTCAAATTCAAGAGGATATTGTTTTCAAAGTTTTTCCTCCTTACGCTGCTGGAAGACTTGATGTCCAGAGAAGAACTTTACATCTTCTCCTCAATTTCTTCCTTCTACTCATCCTTAATACAACTTACTGGCTGAAGTTGATCAAGACCTCATTTGCTTGTGTATACTGCACCATTTTTCTGAGTTAAAACGATAGTCTCTTGAGTCTACCCCATTTGACCTCTCTAAATCCATTAAATATGACATATAAACTGATGGGTACTGGGCTTACCTCTTCCGCAATCCATAGGTGACTTCTGGTTCTAACATTTCTGGCGTCGTTGTCGGGGAGCGAATTGAAGACATTTCCCTGGGATAGAATGACAAATATATTTTGATTCTGAGGGTGCATCAGATATCAGAACCATTGAATATTGCAACTTGCACCCGGTGACTCCATTGTTTCCACTCCACTATTTCAGTTGTGGCTACCTCTAGCACACCTGAAGCTGACCCAGAGAAGCTTTCTCGAGAAGAATTTTAGCATCTTCTTTCTCATCTTGGAAAGTTCCCTGGGAGAACGACCACGATCAGATATGGTCTTTGATGGTGAACAAAGACCATATGCATTCAGGCTGCATATCATTCACCTGGAAAATCCATGTTTAAATAATCGATCGATGGCTCCACTGGTATGAAATGGAAAAAATCTTGGCTCGAAGGTTTTCTCCTTTTAATTTCTCCTATGTTCCTAGTTTTCCAAATGTTGTCCCTTCTATAAATGAATGGGATGATTATCTTCCGAGATTCAGAGGAAGAAAGCATGATCATCCTGGTGAACACTTGTTTAATTTTCATATATGCATGCTTGAGAAAAATTTTGTTCATGAGGATGTCTTGATCAAGATGTTCAGATTTTCTTTGGAGGAAGATGCTTGTGAATGGTTCCAGTCTCTCCTTGCTGCTAGTTTCCATTCTTTGAAGGATTTTTACGATGATTTTAATTTATATTACAAGGAGATTTACATGTCTCATCTTATATTGGATGACTGTTGTAAGAATTTTGCATCCCACATCGAGAAAATGATAGATTCTTCCTCGTGTGATGAGTCTGGTGAAGTTTTGAGTGAAAGAGGAAGAATAAAGGATATTTTTATTCATGAGACAGATGTTTTGACCAACCCTGCTTATGATGAAGAAGGCCTTCCAGTTATGATTGATAATAGCGCTGATGATTACATAGAAATGGATGTATCATATTCTTCCCCTTATATACGTTATGTCTCATATTTAAAAGAAGAGATGGTTGTGGAGGAGGATTCTTGCCTTTTCCTTCAAGAGGTTTCCCATGATATATTTTCACCTAGGATTGAAGAGAAAAATCATGTGTATGACCAGCCAGAAGCAACAGTTGTTGCTGTCCATGAAATGGATATTTTTAACAGTTATATTCTTGATGGAATTAATGTTTTAGAGGTTGATCATAGATATAAAGGGCAACCCATTTTCTATGCGTATTTTAGTGATGATGAGCAACAAGCTTATCCTACATTTGATAACTATGAAGACACTAAGTAGCATGATAAAGAGGAGGAGTCATCCATTGATACACATGAGGAGATTTCTTGCTATCAGCTAGCAAATGTTATCAGAGTAGACAAAGGAGAAGTGGATCAACAACTTGCATCATTATTTCACTCATTTGTGCTTGCCAGAGACATTCAACCATGCGTGAGCAACTATGGAGCAGAGCAGGCTTTTTGCTACAAATTTTCTGGATTTTTCCGCTCATTTTATGAATCTGTGGGGGAGTACATGTAGTTGCATTTCCTCCATGATTTGAAGCCTCCAGGTCTGATCCCACCATTGCCATCTGGAGGAAAGATGAAATATGTAATCATTTTTTTGTCATGATTGCATCATCTTTTATTCATCACTGACAGAGTAGATGAGCTTCCAGTTAGGAAGTTACTTGAATGGCTATGGTGGAAGTTTTCTTTCACCTAGAACTATGTAAAAAATCAATTAGTATAGGAATGTACATAAATAATCTTGTTAAGAGCCCATGTGTTTGCTTTCGTTTAGAATAGTGTGTTTGTCACCTTGTAGTCCTTAGCAAGGTGTTTTTATCTTGACTCCATATCCCAATGCAGAATGCAACTGGAACTGCAAAAGGAGTTCTTAGAGCCTCGCAAGGAGGAATCTATTCCCCATGGAGCCTAATGTTATCACATATTCTTGCAGGGGGACATTTTTCCTTTGGGTTTGTCCCTTGGGTGAAAAAATGTGAAATAAGGGGGCTTAAAACCCACAAATGTGTGTCATCCAAAGTCGCGACACGTTGTGCTAAGGAGCTCACATATCAGAGGGGAGTTAGCACTCGGTAAGCTCTAGTTTTGGAGTTAGGGGATTAGTAGAGTCGGGAGTGGCTCACATCAGTGCACCCGAAGCTTGAAGTTGCAAAGCACTCGATAGTGGGCCCTAGGTCACAACCGGAGGTCATGTGGAAAGGTTGGCGCTCACCATGAGGAGACTCAGCTATTGGATGGAAATAAATCCCGAACGTTGATCCAAGTAGGGAGATTTCGATAAATCGGGAGTCGAGATTTTGTTGTCAAGTGATATGAGGATTACTAAAGGGAGAAATCTCGGAGCACCTATGGAGATAAGTGTTGGGTCATGACCCAAGGTCGCATGCAGGTAAAGGTGCAGAGTTCACGTGAGCTACGCTAGGGGCCGAAACGCCGATGTTGGATGCAGAAAGAGGCCACCACATTTTCCAGGTGCCAAGTCAACTTGACCCCGTCCTGATCTTGATGCAGACAGTTCATGAAAGTGAGGCGACAGTTGAGACCTCGTCTCACCCCATAAATGGAAAACATACAGAGAGCGGTCGTAAAGGAAGACTGTCAATTATGGACAATTTTTCCTGTAAGGCACATAACGACGCCCGACTTGCATCTGACATGAGGAGGCCTGCACAATTTGATAGAGCAGGCGTCGACTGAAAATGTTAATGCAATGGTTCAAGCACTCCTCTGCGGTGTGAATTTTTGAGTATATGTATGTAGTTTTGAGTTTTATTGGAGGTCGATGGTTGAGCTAAGCTCCCATATTGTAACGTTTTAATGAAGCTCTGGTTCTCTGGTTATGTAACTTGATTTGAGACCTCTTGTTTAATGAAAGTCATCTTCTATTTCCATCTTATTTGCATCTGATAATGAATGTTCATTATTGAAGGATTCACATGGATTGTGGTGACTATGTTGTAATGGGTGTTTGATTGCACTGCAGTTATAGTGTTTTCAATTTCCTGAAACTTCGAATTCAAGAGGATATTGTTTTCATAGTTTTTTCTCCTTAGGCTGTTGGAAGACGTGATGTCCTGAGCATACCTTTACATCTTCTCCTCAATTTCTTCGTCCTACTCACCCTTACTACAACTTACTGGCTGAAGTTGATCAAAACTTCATTTGCTTATGCATACTACACCAATTTTCTGAGTTAAAATGATATTCTCTTGAGTCTACCCCATTTGACCTCTTTAAATCCACTAACAGTGACATATAACCTGATGGGTACTGGGATTACCTCTACCGCAATACATAGGTGACTTATGGTGCTAACAATATTAGAGCGAGGTTGCTAGGAGAAAGCACATAATCATTTACATTTCCAGGTACATGAGAAAGATGCAGTCAAAAAACATGGATTAATCATTGATAATACATATCACACCTCATAACTACTTTGAGTGGAAGCTGAAAATTTTGCATCAGCTAAGATGCAAAGGCTTGTACAAGATTACTATGGCGACAAAGATTGAGCCAACTTTTTTTGTTGAGAAGAACATGTATCTCAACTACACGGATGAGACCTACAACCTCCTCTATGTGTCTATATCTCCTAAGCGTCTATTTAACATTGAAGATTATACCAAACTAGATGATATTTGGACAAAGTTGGAGGATCTCTTTGGAAAATAGGATGAAATGAGAGGCCATATGCTCTAGGTCAAGCTGAATTCCTTAGATTTGAGAAATTTTGATAACATCTAGGAATTCTTTATGAAGTTCAAGTCCCTCCTCCTTCATCTAAAGGGATGCAATGTTGACAAATCAAATCAGGAAGCCTAGTTGATCCTTTCTATTATGGAAAAACTTGGTCTAGATTGTGTTTTTTTCATCTCATCTTTCCATACAAACAAATTTACTTCAAGATCGACCTGGAAAATCCTGACATTAGATCAATTTATTGAATCCCTCATACATGATCAAGAAAATCTCATAAATATGGGGATAATCAATGGATGTAATGTGCATGCACTTGTTTGGCATTATAGGAGCATCGAATGAAATCCGAAGACCAGGAAAAAAGGCAAGGTAAAGGTGCATGCATAACCAATGAAGGAAGGGTACTCCAAACCTTTTGATGATTCCTCGAGATCCAAAGGTGGAAAAGGAAATAAATGGAAGACCAAATGTAGTTACTGCAACCACAATTATCATCCTGAGTCCACAAGCATGAATAAATAGATTGATCTAATGGTGTAGATTCTTCAGAAGAAAAACCTTAGGGATAAAATTCCCAAAGCTTCCATAAAATTCCCAAAGATACCAAGAAGACGCCGGAAGATCAAGCCAAACGAGGTAACTCTCATGGAATGATTGCCATTAAATATTCTGTCGATGCATGGATCTTAGATTCAAGTGCATCCTTCCATATGGAAACAACAAAGAATGTTTTATTTTCTATTTTTGCATGCATGGGTCCTCCCATCCTCATGGGAAATGATACCATAGTTAAGGTCATTGGCCAAGAAAGAGCAGAACTCCCACACAAAATTTTTGAGAATGTCTTACATGTTCCAAAATTCTCCATGAATACACTCTTAATTTATTAGATAATGCATTATAGTACAAGAAAAAGGATGGAATTCACACCTAATTCCGTAACCATATCTGATATGCATGGTAACTCCATGATTTCTCTTAGTGAGGTGAACCACTAATATTGTTTGTATACTTTCAATAAGTTCATTGCTAAATCTAATTCTTCTTTTCTACTGATGCATGTTGATGATACTAGTATATTATATCACGAGAGATTCAGCCATACAAAATTCAAATACATGCAATAACTATGATAACAATAAATGGTCACCATATTTCCCAACATACATTTTTCCAAAGGAGTTTTTCAAGGATGCATTCTTGGAAAAAATCCCCAGGAGAAGTTTGAGAAAGGAAAGGCCTGGAGGGCCTCCTCTCCTTTGGAGCTCATCCACATTGATCCGATGGGACCCTTTCCTCATCCATCCATTAGAAAAGCAAGATATATTCTTACATTTATTGATGATTTTTCATGATACACTTGGGTGTGTTTTCTTAGGCTAAGGTTCGATATTTTTGAGCATCTCAAAGACTGCAAAGCACATGCAGAGACTCAGACTAGGAGAAATATAAAAATCCTCCACATAGAAATGGGGGGGGGATATGTGAACTAATATGTACAACATCTTTGTTTATAGGTAGGTATACAACTACAAAACATAGTACCTTACACTCTGCAACAGAACAAAGTAGTTGAGACGAAGAATAGATCCCTCAAGGAGATGGCCACTTGCATGTTTCATGCAAAATATCTACCACCCAAGATTTGGGCTGAGAAACTTAATTATGTCAACCATATTCATAACAAATCTCTTCAAAAATATGTCAAGGAAAGGACTCCTTCTGAGGCATGGAGTGGAAACAAACTAGAAGTCACTCACTTCTGAATATTTGGATCACTTGCATGTGCCCATGTATCCTCTGAAAAGAGGAAAGCATTAGGTCTGTCGAGTACCACATGTGTTTTCATGGGATATCCATATGGTGCAAAGGGTTACAGGTTACTTGATCTCCCTATGGACAGGATCATCATTGAGCATAGTGTTCAGTTTGAGGAGAGTCACTTGCATTCACCATTGGAGCCACATGCATAGATATCAGTACCACTATCTCCACCAGACATCATCTCTGAATTGAATCCAGAAGATGATGAACATGTTGATGATGAGAATGTAGTTGTTGAGCCACCACAGATGATCAAGTGGGAAAAACCTCCCCACATGCAGAAGGATATCTTGTGGGGGATCCAACAGATCAGAGGATGATGAGGTCTAAGTAGCTTCAGACCCAGATACCCATGTCGAGGCTATAGGGAATCCTTCTGGGAAGTTTCCATGAAGGAGGAGTATAATTCTCTCCTTGACAACCAAACTTGGGATATTGTTTCACTTTCTTCATATAGGAAGCTTGTCATATGAAGATGGGTGGAAACAAACGAATATGTGAGAAGGTATAAGGAAAGACTAGTTTCCAAAGGATTTCAATAGATTCACGAGACAGAATATGATGATACCTTTTTTCTCATAGTAAATATGGATTCCATCCGATTAGACCTTTCCATTGCAACATCTGGGGGGTGGGAAGTTCACCAGATGGACATGAAGATTTATTTTCTTCACATGTATATATTAGAGGATATTTACATGGATCACCTGCAAGGGTTCATTCAAAACTCATCCTTAGTATGCTGACTAAAGAAGTCCCTCTATGGCCTCAAGCAGGATCCTAAAGCATGGTATGCAAAGATGGATTCCTACTTTCTCTCTCAACACTTTTTTAGATGCAAATCATATCCATGTTGAAGACCTCTAACTCCTTACTAATCTTAGTTCTCTATGTTGATGATATCCTGATCATAGGAAGTGCAACCTCAACATGAATTTTTGCAGTCAAATACATTTGACATGACAGGTTCTCTATGATGGACATGGGTGCACTGCAATATTTCCTTGGTCTCGAGATCATTCAAGATTTTTCATAAATCAAGATATCTTAAACTAAGTATGCCAGGGATCTCTTTGTTAGATTCCACATGACCGACTACAAGTTAAAAACCACACCCTTTCTATTTGGGGTACATCTTAAGGATGGCAGGGATACACCAGTGGTGGAAAGAATCTTGTATCGATAACTTGTGGGGATCCTTCTATTTCTCAACCACATCCAACCAGATCTCTTATATGCATTAGGGGAATTTTCTAGGTACATGCAGGAGTCGCATTAGCTACACTAGAAAGATGCAAATAAAATCCTTATATATGATCAGGGAACCACATGTTATGGGATCCACTATGTAGAAGGTTTTGCATTGGATCTCATGGTATTCACTGATTTTGATTGGGATAGTAATAGAATAGATAACAATTCCACATCTAGGTACATTCTTAGTTTAGGTTCTAGTCCCATCTGTTGGTCAAGTAAAAATTAGTCAGTTATTGATCTATATTCAGTAGAGGTCGAGTACAAAGGAGTGGTCAATGTAACTATTCAAAACATTTGGATTTAGAACTTACTCACTGATCTTGGAATCCAGTTTCATCTTCCAACTGTCATTTGGTGTGACAATTAGAGTACTCTCAAGTTTTGCAGAGACCCAGTGCATCGATAATGAACCAAACACATCAAGATCCATATGAATTTCATCAGAGAGATGGTACATGACAGGATCATCAATTTGCAACACTATCCATCCGTCAAATATACTGTAGACATCTTCACCAAGACATTTTTTGAACAGAAGTTCCACCTTCTGCGCGATCGTCTTGGAATAAAGGACATAGTTACTTAGCAACTGTCTTTCTTCCTTCTTCCTTTTTTTAATGCATTATACTTTGAATGGGGGTTTTTCCCATGAGGTTTTCCCTCTTTCCTCTATTTTCAGTGTTTCATTCTTAGATGCATTGTACAATGGGTACCTAACATGGCCTTGGTTTCTGGGACCCATTCATCATGTACACCCTAGTATTGTTTAGGGGGGGGGGTGTTGGATATATTACACACTCACCTAGTATTTATCTTCCTAGGTTGACTAGTCTATGTTGAGGGAACCCCTTTTTAGATATATTCTCCCCTAGATGAGGGTGCCACATCCTCTTTAGTCTTGAGTCAGTTACACCTCAGTTATACTAGTGGAGTGGAGTCTTTCATGGCAACCTCAACATTATCACCAAGTGTTGCATGCATACATCAGTATCATCACCATGACTGTGCGCTTACCTTGGGATCATCACCAAGAAGGTTCCACACATGTGCATGCATGATTCTCTCCTCACTCCACTAGTGATTAGTTATTTAAATGATGACCGCATGGCGAGTTAACTAGGACTAGGTGGCAGATCACCCCAATGTCTATCAATAAGTGTCTAGATCTCTCTAGATCACTACTATCCTGAATCATTTTTCTCATGTAGAGAATATCATGTGTATTTTTACCATTACTCATTTAATTAATACAATTATTTCATTATACTCTCTTCTCTTCTCTCTCGCAAGCTTTATGTGCTCATCTTCTACTAGCTAGGTTCACTTGTGCCAACAAGCACCCAAATTTTAGAATTTTTCTTTTTAGGCTATAGAGATGTTTTGAAATATTCAAATGAGATAAATATATATCATTTACCAAATAAATATATAGTTGGGGAAGAATATATGAATAATATAAAAGTGGTGTCACTTGGTTGGACACCCTTGTAACCTCTATTGGTACCCTTTTGAGTAGTATTGCATCAAACAACACTTGTATACAAATTTGTCTTCCAAATTCCCTTAAGTATATGAGAAGCCCCAGAGGAACACTGAAAATCATCCTTAAAAAAAAATATCATCCCTCTTGTTGTCATAGCACATCGAGAATAACACTTGGGGAGACCACTTTCTAGTACCCAAGAATCAATTAGTATGGTTAAAGGTACAATCTAGCCTCCCTATTTAGTGCCATGAGATACTTGGTTGATTATTATTGTTGGAAACACATTAGTATATCAAAGAGATATATTAGCTAACACTCCTTTTTCCTTAGGACCTTACAAACCCTAACCTCCCTTGATGACATAGAAGATACTTATTGAAACTCTGAAGCAATTTCTTTTATTTGGATAGGGAATGTTGGCAGTGGTGTAAATGGCATAAGAAATATTCTTAAAGGTTAATTACCCAGAAGCACTTTGTGAAATCCCTATTTGCTTACTTTATCCAAGACACTAATTTTGTGGGATAGCTTACCAAATCATGTCAAACATGCATGAGGTAATAATATATTTATCATGTTGAGAATTTGGCTATTATAATAGAATGTTTAATTGACACATTATTTAAGCAATGCTTTACCAATGGTATTAAGGAGGAAATCAAAGCATAAATGGAGATGAACCATCTTACTTCTTGGTTGGAGGCCACATAGCTCACTTGTCATCATAAGTTGTATCATATGCCTAGTCCAAACACCCCCAATTTTCTTTGCACCCACACCAAATTTTGGCATGGCTCCTAAAAAAATTACTCCAATCCTTAAGGTCAACAAGTTGACATAGACCAAAATGGTGGAACTATAACTTAGGATTCTCTACTACAATCACGATGAAAAATATTCTCCAGGACATAAATGTAAGGAAAAAAAATATTTATGGCCATCTTTGAGGAAATTTTTGATGATTAAGTGGATGAAGGGACATAGGAGAACATCACCCCCCCTCCCCCCCAACTAAGGAAGTTCCTCTTCTTGAACAACTCAATGAATAACCCCAAATATCTCTCCATTCCTTGACCATTGTTTCCTTTCCTCAGATGTTAAAGTTAGTTGGCTATATTAAGAATCTAAAGGTGATTGTGTTAATTGATAGTGGATTCACCCATAATTTTATTCATCACCACATTTCCCAAGAAACAAATTTATATATTCATGTTAATAACTTTCAAATTATGATTGCAAATGGGGTATTTATGAAATATGGACATTCATGCGAAAAATGTGAAACTTAAAATGTTCATCATTGAATTGGGTAGGTGGATATTGTTTTAGGTGGTGAATGGTTGAGAACATTAGGCTTTAGGAGAAATTTGAGGTCTAAAATGGGCCTCGTAAGGAAAATAATAAAATAATAGTTAAAATAATAAAATAAGAGATGTGAATTTTGAAAGGGAAATAAATGAAACTACTTTTTTTAGTTGTATTTTCAACTTATGTCCTTATATATTTACTCAAATTTCAAGTGTAGTCACTTGTTGGATGTATAATTAAATTCTGCATCCAATGAGTACCCTCTCTATGTCAGGAACACAAATTTTAATAAATCTAAATGCATAGATAAACATCACAACTTACATCATAGATTTGATAAAATTAGAGATACATGATTTACAAGTACATAATTTAGGAGGAGCGTGTGGTAACTTACCTGAAATAGAAAGGAATCAACTTACCTTTGGAAATATGATCTTGATTTTGCATGTCACAAAAGAGTGTGGGGGACGATTCTCCGCCCAACCAACCCCCTAGTCATCATGACTGAGAGCCCCCGAGACCTTAATCCACTACTATGCCAACTCTTCTTATCCTTGTCCTAAAATTGCCCAAACAAAATGGGATTCCCCTTTCTCCTTCTTCTTTTTCCTTATATAGAATCCATCCATGGTAAAGAACCCAATCACTAGGATCCATTATTTAATCCTTTATTATATTTTAGAGTTTCTCCATAAATTGCAGTTACTTATTTTACCATTTTCTTTTATTACTCATATATTTATTAATAAGTACTTATTATTATCCCTTTAGGATAATGATTATACTTATTTTTTATAATTTGTTTATTCAATAACAATATGGGAATGACATACTCTCTCCCTTCAAGGAATGTTGTCTCGAAGTTAACATTGATTATGTGCTTATAGGTTTTTAATTAGCTCACCATCCTCCACAACACCCTATGTTAGCTCCTATATATTCCACAACACCCCCTGTTGAACTATTATTAACCCACCCAAGTGACCACAACAGGCATCAAAATTCCACATCACAACACCAGGGAAGTGCGAGTACTCTCTAGCTTTTCTTTCCGACTTTTGGAACCAGGATTAAAGCCTCCCAATCTATCCCGAGCCCCATAGATCAAGAAGTCATCTTCCTAATAAGGAATATAGTCTAGTACTCACATAAATTATGCATATCAAAAGGATTACCTAAACTCCCTCCATAACTAACAGGTGTTATCACTAGGCATCGAAGTCCAATCCCACAACACCACCGACGCGCAACACTCTAGCCATTATTCAAGACTTCACCATCACAACTTCAATACAAGGCATAATAATTATTGGTATAAGTATTCTATTGAGT
This sequence comes from Picea engelmannii, assembly GCA_009831015.1. Classification (NCBI taxonomy): domain Eukaryota; kingdom Viridiplantae; phylum Streptophyta; class Pinopsida; order Pinales; family Pinaceae; genus Picea; species Picea engelmannii. The sequence goes on along the minus strand of ML776680.1, from coordinate 297,126 downwards.
TTTCCCCATCCCATAGTTTGTTACTTGTAACATTCCCCTTCATGGTTGTGGGATCCCATGAGGTCATCAAATAAGATGACCCTCTCATCCCACTAGTGGATAACCTGACAATCACCACCTCACAACATGCAATCAATGCATTTGTAATAATATCAACATATCAAAGAAATAATCCACATGCTGACTCTCACATGTCATATTGATAATACCACATCATTTTCATCACTGCGTGCTCAAGCATGTCATCATAAAACATCTTATCATAAAATAATTCCATGCAACTATATCATGCCATCACATCAGGAGATACTATGATAATAAATCTAACCTCAACATATCTTTATCAAATATATAACATTGCATCAACATAATAGATGGAACCACATGTTATTAGAACATCGTAGCATAACATCATGGAAATGATAATCATCTCAACACATATGTAGAGTAATAAAGTATCAAGAGCGTTCTTATCACCATTCATCAACAAAATAAAATTTACTAGTCTACATAAATACATAGTGAATACTAGATTTTATCTCTAAAGCATTAATTATGATCAAAACATCGATATAGCCCATGGACGTACTAGGTTAAGTTTATCAGCCTCAGCTAGGTCATTAATACTATGGGTTCTAGGTTCTCATAAAGTTACTGATTATTTTTCTACAATCATCTTCGCTTCTTTCAACAAGAAGGTTGAAAATTTAGGGGGTATGTATAATCACCCTATCAATATGCTAATTTTTTCACATAATTTTCTAGTCTCAATACATGATTAACCTTCAATTAAGGCCCAATCACTAAATCCACCACAATCAAGGAAAAATTCTTACTGGGCAGTGAAATTTTGTAACAAGCTATTAATTCCATCAAATCATCAAATTCCAAATCAATTTTACATGTCATGAAATTAATAAGTGTATATAAAGTGAATTATACCTTTTTTTCTCTATCTTGTAGTGCTCTATATATTTTGGATCATTCCCCTAGGGTATTAATATCACCTTACATCACTGGCTCAACCCATTCCACTACATTTCAATCTATTTCATATTTCCTTGAGCATGATTCATATGCTTAGGCACAAAGTCACTCAACCATATGAAGACTCTTTCTAGCATGTTCCACCATTCAAAAATTAACATAAAAAATAAATTAAGTCAAAATGTCAAGCAAAAATAATGATGTTTTGGTCAATAACTATTGGCACAAATGAAATCATTTCTCTAAAAAAAATTCAAGTATCAAGATGGAAGCTAGGGACTTCTTCCTTCATAAAAAAATCATTTATTCAATCTCTTTTCCTCCCTTATTTTGTAATGTCCCCACTATAATCCCCAATTTAATTAATGCATAATGTAGATATGTTATGTGGTTGTAGCCAAGTTATGTAATATGAAAATGTGTATATATGAATTTAATAAATCAAATGTAATTTCAGTTGCTTAGGGAGATGGACAGATATAGGAGTTGAGTAATCCAAAAGAGAGGAGGGGTCTAGAAAGGTGGGTTTTATCCATGATTTTAATTCCCAAATATTTTTCCTAATTTTAATGTTTTGAGTGAACCTTTTAATTTCCCCTTGAGTGTAGAAGAACCCAATCATTGAATAAATGTAAGAGGGTGGGTGTGAGGAGTCACATCCCATAGTTGTTGGGAGCATGGGGCTAAAGTACAACTATCTTAGGGAAGAGTGTAATTCAAGAAAGAGAGAAAAAAGGGAGAAAAATAGTATGGGAAAGGAGAGTTGTTTTTATATGGAGATTGTGGGACAATGAGGGAGAAAAGAGTGTTGGAACTTGGAGGAAAAAAATGTGGAAATGTTAGTAGATATTTGGAGATATTGAAAACTAAAAAGTAAGTTGTTAGGATTGGTGAAGAACCAAGTTGTTAGGCCTGAAGAGTGAACTCCCATGTGTGAGTTTCACTGGAGTAGCAAGCTTGCTACTGTTTTGTTTCGTTGTAGTTTTCCTAGTAGTGAGTTCCCTTGAGATTCCTAGTAGTGAGACTCTTGGTTACATGTGCCGAAGAGACCATGATAAATGAATGGGATTCTCAATGGACTGAGAGAAATGAAGAGGTCCATTCCTTGGGTTGGGAAGATAAAGAGGAAGAGAGTTGGTGTAAATTGGGATAATTGTAGGAGAATGCCAGTGGGTTGTGGAATTATCTGAGCTATGAGTGGAAAGTGAGAGATAACCTATTTTATAGATTCCTAGCCCGATATTAGGGGGGACTTGATGTTTATATCTATACTATCAAGTCTATGTTTGGGTGGAACGTTCATCCTAGGTAGTTGGTTGCACAATTGTTTTAAAAAGATAAGTGTTTATATGTTTTTCTAAGTTATTTTATGATTTAATTGTTGTGTATTTTAATCTATGTATGAGAATGAATCATAAGTTTTTGTGATTAATCTATTAGCTACATTCATGTTAGTTAGCATATTGTACCTGCATTTAAATAACGATATCAATAAGTGGTTAAATGTGTGTGTTTTCCTATAGCTTGTAAGTTGTAGGATATGGTAGTGGAAAATTTTATTTTTATGTGTATTCTGCATGTAATGAACCTCAGTCAAGCTAGGGAATGTTACATATTGGTATAAGATATGAAGGTTCAACATCGAGCTTGTATAGGCTAAGACCAGTGTGAAATTGGTAGAATTTTGATGTTGCAAAGTTTCACCTAAGATGAATTTGGGGAAAATTGTGAAAATAGAATGAAATCCCCAAATTTATAAACAATTTAGGTTGAAATTTCCTTCATAACCATCTAATAAGTGATCAAGGGCGTCAATATACAAGTTTCAGAGATAAATTCGACCTGGAAGGTCAAAATTTATGCTTTAATGGTGGTTGAAGAAATTTAGGAGTTTTGATGGATCGACGTCTAAGATCGCATTTGATTTGGAGATCAACAACCTAGATTCATCCTAGACTAATCAAAAAGAAAAAAAATAACTTATAAGTTTTTTGGAGTTGGAAAATGGAGTAGATCAACGAATGAGATCCATTTTTAGAGTTTGTAAAAATGGAGTAGATCAACAATCGAGATCCATTTTTGGAGTTGGAAAAATGGAGCAGATTGATGGTCAATATCCATTTTTGAAGTTGGAAAAATGGAGCAGATCAACGATCAAGATCCATTTTTTGAGTTTGGAAAAATGGAGTAGATCAATGGTCGAGATCCATTTTCAGAGTTTGGATAACTAGAGTAGATTGATGGTCGAGATCCATTTTCAAAGTTGGTAGAATAGATCATATTGATGTTCGATATTCATCGGTAGATTTGGAAGAAGTATGGTGAATCAATGATCATGATAATTTTTATTGAGAGATCGACAATCTAGATTCATCGTATATTTTGGTAGAAAAATTCTAAGTATCAGAGTTTGGAGAAATTCATGAGTAAATATAGCTCGCTAAAGGAAAACATAGATCATCGATGCTTTGGTCGAAAAAATCAATGAATTATTTTGTCTGACCAATAGAAATGGTTATTTGTTGATGCTCGGAACGATGAAATCGACGAACTGTTTCAATCAACCAAGAGAAATCACTAATCGACAATGGCTTGGTTGGCGGACTTGGTGAAGTGTTTCGATCAATGAAGAGAAATTGTTGATTGTTGATGGTCAGGTTGGAAAAATCAGTGAAGTTTTTCATGCATAAAAAAGGAATTTCCAATGATCGATGAACGAAAAAAGGAGGATGATGTGTCATGTCATGTCATCATCCATGTGTCATGATCCAGATTATTTTCGGCACAAAATGAGAGCGGAGATATAAAACATAAATATTCATAGATATTGCAAGAGAGACAATAATATAATAGAGATATATCGAAAATATAACAAGAGTCACAGATATACAGTAATACACGATTTCTATTAATGAAATAAATATACAGGAACTGTAAAATATAGAGTGAAAAACTCGCTAGAATGGTGGAAAATTATCTTTAAGAAGAGATGTGATGGTTACTCGCATTCACAAGAAGATGATTATTACAATGAGGCTCTAAGTGCCTTTTTAACATAAGGAAAATCCAAAACCCTAACCCCGGAAGATTAAAATCCAAAAGGTGTGCGGGCCCTGATGGAGGTAGTTGATATGTCAACTTCTTGGGGGCGTAACTTTTTCATATGATCTTCATTTGGGGTGCTCGATACACCTTAGAAATATCTATCCGAGGAAAACAAATTATGATGTGAGCAACATCGTACAAAATTCCATGTTGCTCCGCGTTTTCCCAAAAAATGTCTTTTAGGGCCTCAAAATGACCTCGGAAGTTTGGGACCAAAAAGAAATGCTAAAAATAGTGAATTACCAAAATTTCCAAAAAAATGTTTTGAGCCAGTTGGAAAAGGTGGGTGGCCACCGATATCCACCTGGATCAATCCTCCCTCCTTAGGAAGCAATGGTCTCCATTGCGTTGAGTGCTTGGGGGAGAGGGAAGAGCCTTTGCTAAATCTGCATCTTGATGAGTTGCTTGCCTTGTTGGAGAAGTTGAGTTGCTTAGCTTGTTGAAGGTTGTCATGAACACGTGGCTGGAAGGGTTGGACCTTTTTAACTAGTCTGACTACATGATATTCTTATGTGTATAAGGAATCTTTACACTTTGTTGCAATCTTTTCAACCTTCTTCTGTTGGATAGAAGGTGCTTGAGCCGAGGTTGTAGTGGTTGCAATATCCTTCTGTTCACCTTTTGAATAGATTGTGAAGAAGCTGAATTTTGTAGTATGAGATAATACCTTACGACATTGTTTAGGTGGAACGATAGTTGAAACTACTTCTGGTATTCTGTAGAGATGACCCCCAAGAGAAACAATGACACTGTGGGGTCAAGACTCATAAACAACATGATGTTTCCACATGTATGGCTAGCCCAAGAGAACACCATAGACATCCAGTGGGGCAACATCACATAATACCTCATCCTTGAAGGGTTGGATGTTGTATGAAAATCGACACTGCTAGCTAACACGAAGATCTTTTCCCTGGCGAAGCCACCCAATGTTGTATGGTTATGGGTGTGGTGTTGTCGACAATCCCAACTGTTTTACGACCTCTGCGGAGATGAGGTTCTTCTGGCTTCTGCTATCAACAATAAAATGAAGTGGGGTCCCCTTCACCCACATCTGTGAATGAAAAAGGCACTCCCCCTCTTTAGGATCTGTTGGTTCTTCTGGTTGAATTGTTGTGGTCACGACAATAGCAGTGGGGTCTACATAAATGATCTGTCTTTTACCAGTATTTTCAGAATCAGATTTAGAATCAGGGTTCAAATCCTTGTCTTTGATCTCGACCACCAGGGGATTTTGTGGAAATCACACCATTTTCCAGTGTCCTTTGCCTTTCCATGGCCCTTCTTTTCCTATGGGTTGGACTGGTTTTTGGGAGATTGTTTGTTAGGGCCGTCTTTCTCATACTTTGATTGTTGCATATTTGCAGACCCGAACTCCTGTTTATTGTGGTGCTTAAATTTTTGCTTGATTTTAATAGCATATTGATAAGTAGAACTGAGTGATGAGATGTCCAGATAATCCATTTCAATTTGGATGTATCTGTGTAGAGCCCCATGGCATTTCAGAACCAGATGTCGCTTAGAGTCTTTGATACCCATCTTGGTGCACAAGGTATGGAAGATATTGGTGAAATCTAGAACTGCTTGGCCCCTCTCTTGTTGTATTTGGTCCATCTCATGTATTGGTCCTCATAGTTTCCAACAAGGTAATATTGTTTCTTTATTGCATCCACAAACAAATTCCAAGTGGGCTCGACCCCATATATTCCATACTCCTCTGTGGAAATCTGCTCCTAGTAAGTTTCCCACCAATGTTTGACATGGGGGAGATCCTTAAGGAGCACTAATATGATCTTTTATCTATCAGAAAAATTGTGAACAAAGAAATAACCTTCTAATATATTTAACCATTTATCTGGGGGCATCCGCATCTATCCGACCTTCAAATATAGGAATATCAAAATTGACCTGTACCTTAAAAGGAGAGGTTCCTCCAAAGTGGCCTCTTGATGAATATGCGCCTGATGCTATCGACAAGCATTGAAGGACGTGGGAAAAATTCTCCATCATTTCATCCCTCTGTCGCGTGAGAGCTTGCTCAAGCAACAGTTTGGTAGAATCGTCTGTTCTAACGTTTTTATTTTCTTTCGCAATTGAGGGTTTCTTGGGTGTGCAAGATCGATTTTCCTCAAGAGATAAAAGATCAAGATCCAAATTTCTATACTCGAACATCGTCGGGGACATGCACTGAAAAACGATTAAGAGCAGCCTGCTCTGATACCACTGATATGGATTATTTTCGGCATGAAATGAGAGCGGAGATATAACATAGAAATATTTAGATATATTGCAAGAGAGACAACAATATAATAGAGATATATCATAAATATAAAAAGAGTAAAAAATATACAGTAATACATGATTTCTATTAATGAAAGAAATGTATAGAGAGTGTAAAAATACATAGTGAAAGACTCGCTAGAATGGTGGCATCTTATCTCTGAGAAGAGATGTGACGACTAATTGCATTCAAAAGAAGATGGTTATTACAATGAGGCTCTAAGGGCCTTTTTAGCATAAGGAAAATCCAAAACCCTAACCTTGGAAGATGAAAAGACAAAATGTTTGTGGGCCCTGATGGAGGTAGTTGATACGTCAACTTCCCAGGGGCGTAACTTTTGCATACGATCTCTGTTTGGGGCGCTCGATACACCGTTAGAAATATATATATGAGGAATACAACTTTTGATGTGAACAAATTCGAAAGAATATTCATATTTCTCCCCATTTCCCCAAAAAACGTCGTTTAGGGCCTCAAAACGGCCCTAGAAGTTTGGGACACAAAAAAATGGCTAAAAATAGTAAATTACCAAAATTGCCAAAAAATTGTTTTGAGCCAGTTGGAAAAGGTGGGTGGCCACCGATATCCACCTAGATCATGTCATTCCACATCATCATCCACATGACATGCCACGTCAACATCTACATGTCATTTCACATCAACATCATGTGTCATGCCACATCAACATTCATGTGTCATTCCACGTCAACTATGTTGCCACATCAGTTAGGGAAATCATCGATGGTCAAGTTGGAAAAATTAATGAGGTGCTTTTCTCTCCAAGAGAAATCTTCGATAACCGATGGAGCAATTGGGGTTCAACAAAATTTGTGAACAAGTTTGTTTTCCCAAGGAAAATCGGCGATTGCCAATGGGGTTTTAGATGTTGGAGAATCAATGATCCATATTGTTTAGATTTGGTGATCAATGGTGGATATTCATTCATGGGCTTGGGAAAAGTTTAGCGGATCAATGACTGGGATTAATCTTGATTTTGAGATCAACGACTTAGATTAAAAAGACTTTTACAACAATAAATCAATCAAATTTTCTACGGAAAGTTTTGGATTTTGAAGGTCATCAACATGCATGGGCATTTTGAGGCCCTAAATAACATTTTCAGGTAGTTGAAATCAAGAGAATAGTGTGTACTACCTGTATACACAATATTTTCTACTTAAAATGAAAGAACTCATAAAGATCTTTCCACGAAGTTATTCTGAGCACAAAACAGAGCTAGTATGAGGAAGTTACAACTGAAATAGTACAAGGTATATTTTCAATGCCAATTTACTTCTAGAGGGCACCAATTTACTTGCTCTGGAAATATCATGGACCATAGAAGACAACCATGGAACCATATTTGGAATCTAGGTACCTCAAAACTGTATAGAATAGGAGAGAAGACACCTATAGCAGTAAGGGGTAAAAATGAAAAAATAGACTAAACTTCCACAGACTGTAACTATCAACTCAGAGATTAGATTTGGGAAAATGAATAGTCAATGGAAAGGTATTAAGGAGGATAATAAATATATACACCCATAATTTTTAATTGATCATTACAGTTTCTCGGAAAAATTGCATCTTTAAAAACAAAGCAATGAGTGGAAAAAGAAACTTGTGAAGTTGTAAATTTTCGCTTAGAATGATGCATGAGTACAACCATTGGAGAATTGTTTTAGAGAGGAATGGGTATAAATAATATGAATAATATTTCAATTCATATATACTCCTCATAAATTTAGTTGAAAGGATGACCTGTAATATAATTTGTAAAATATTGTATACTATGCATAACTCTAACACCAATTGTTGCATGCACATTTCTTGCAGAACTAGAGGTACATGAGGGAAGATTTGGTTCCCATATGAGAACTATAGATATGAAATATACACAAGGATATTTTCACAATGAGGAGGAGATCATATTTCTACATGTTAGCATGGGAAATGTTGAGACATATTCCAATGGAAGAAGAGGCAAAGAGGAGCCTATGGAGATAGATGACACTATGAGAATCATGCAGAGAGAAGTGTAGATATATGGGGAAGTTTATGAGAATATTATGAAATATCAGGAGGAGATACTTCAGAGTCTGAATATGCTACAAAAGAAATACAATAAATACTATGGCACAAAACAAGCAACTAGTGCTAGACAAGTGGCATCATACATATCCCATAGAAAAAGGGATAATCACAGGAATGGCAGACAATAAAGAAGTATGATAAGGAGTCATCATTCCCCAGAGAAATACACTAGGAGAGATCATGCATGTTTAGGTCCAGGGATAATCCCAAGTGTGTCTCCTATCAAGAGGCAGAGGAGAAGGCTTGAGTCATACATTTTACAAGGTGAACTCAAGAAAATGAAGCCACCAACTTTGAATGGAGAGCATAGAAAGGGAGAATAAATTGAAGCATGGATGTTGGAAATGAATAAATATTTCCATTTGCATGATTATCCCTCAAGGGTAGAAACCATAATTGCAACCTACCACCTGCAAGGAAAATCACCCATGTGGTGGGATAATCTTAAGCAAGCCAAGAACATTGATGAGAGTAACATCTCATGGAGGTAGTTCAAAGGATATTTTAAAGAGAAATATTTTTTAAAAACTTACTATGAAAATAAGATGAAATAGTCCTTTGAACTCAAGATGGGAAGCATGGCAATGGATGAATATGAGAAGAGATTATTTGAATTTTTGAAGTATGTGGGCTTCATAAAATATGAGGAGGTCAAAATCCAAAGATTTATGAGCGGGTTACCCTACTTCTAAAGAGACAAGATATACTATGATAACCCAAGAACTTTGGAGGAGACCATAATTAGAGAAAATCACCTTTATGAGTAGAGCATAGGAAGGATGGTATTCCAAAAATCATGGAATGATAATATGTGTTGGGTTGTTATATTCTTTGCAGTGAAAGTTGAATATCGAAGTAATGATTGGGAAAAGTCAAAGTCGAAGTGATAAAAAAAAATTCAAGAGGTCAGTCGATAAGATTTCATTGGGAGGTCGAGTGGAAACCAATTGAAGACCGACTAAAGGTCGGTTGGTAATCTGACTGGTAGTCCACTGTAACATAATCCCTAAATTTGTGGTATTTTTGGCCAATGATCTACATGGATATGCAATCGTTAAAGGGTGTCATGATTTAGTGTTTTTCCTATTGTAAATCCTATAACTAAGGCACATTTTAATTGTATTAAGTTGATGAATATGTTGATTTTCATGCTAATCTCTAGTTGAAGGCTATTGGTCATGTAGATGTAAGCCAAATTGGTTGCAGGATTGTTCTTGTGTAAAGCAAGAGGGTATGATGGTGATTGTGTCTTAGGTGTATATCAAGGTTAGGCATGTAACCATTTATTCTGAATGAATAAGACAACAAGAGAGAAAGACACTCATGGAATGTTGGTTTTCCCATTTGGGTTTCCATGGTAAAATATTTTTGTACTGTGTGATTATTCAATCATTTACTTTCTTGATTAAATATGTCTTCTCCTTTCCCAAAATGTTTAGTGGGGATGTCTATTTCCCAACATGTGGTATAACAGAGAAGTTTTGTAGATATTGAATATAAGATAAAGCCTAGTTTTAGTGAGTGTTGTAAGTTATATATCTTTAAAGTTGTGCTTGGAATAATGGCAAGTAGTTCAAGGATAAAGATTGAAAAATTTAATGGCTATAATTTTGAGCTTTGGAAGCTTAAAATTGAATATCTCCTTATAGATCGAGAACAATGGGAAGCAGCCTACCTAGGCACCATTCTGATAGTCATGTCGAGGGAAGAATGAGAGAAATTCAAAAGAAGGATAAGGCGTATGATCTGACTATGTCTTGCAGATTCAGTGTTTTTGAAAGTATTGGGTGAAGACTCATCCAAGAAACTATGGGACAAGTTGGGAAGCTTGTAGTAGTTGAAATCCTTGGTAAATAAGTTGTTCCTTAAAAATAATTTGTATCTTCTAGGGATGAGTTATGTGAGTTTGGTAACTAAGAATTTGAATGCATTCAATACTATAATAAATCAATTATCATCTCTAGATGTTAAAATCACTGAGGAAAAATTTATTAGCCTATTATGTTAATTTCCAGACTCCCAAGATATCTTAGACGTGGCTATAGGGATTAATTCAACCACATTAGCACTAGAATATGTTGTTTCATCTCCATTATAAGAAGAAATGAGATGAAATAACATGGAAGGATCGACTAAATATTTCTTAATGGTGAGAGGTAGGTCGATTGACATAGATAAAGGAAAATTCTATGGTAGAAAGTCTAAGTTAAAGGGTATATCTAAATCATCGGTTCAATCGACAAGACGATGTTGGAAATGTGGTAAAGCTGGGAATTACAAAAGGGATTGCAAGTCAAAGGAGATAAAAGTCAGTACATGATATGATGAGAAGCAATTGATTGAGAAAAATACTACTCCATGTAAAGGAGGTGATGTATATAGCATCAACCAGTACACAGTTGGATCAGGATATTAGGTTGATAAACTCAAGAGTGTCCTTTCATATGACACCTCACGGAGATTGGTTTTGCGAATATGAGAGATATGAAGGGGGAGATATGTTTTTGGGGGACAAATGGACAACCAAAATTGTTGGATGGGGAAGATTCTGACTAATATTGTAGGATGGGAGGAGTAGAACTCTTCTAGGTGTGATAAATATTATAGGTTTTGCAAGAAAGCTAATATCTGTCAGTAAGATGAGTGATGTAGGAGTGAATACTCTATTTTAGAAGAATACATGAAAAATGGTTAGGGTGCGGTGGTATTAATTAAAGGAGCTCGGATTGGAACTCTATACAAGTTGTTAGGGAATGCTAACTCATATGGATGCAATAACATTATTTTTCCTAAAGTTGACTTGAATTTGACTCAACTCAACTCAACCCGAGTCACGACTCATCTCAGGCTGAGTCGATTCAAACCGAATCAATAGCACTTCATCAAGTCGACCTAACCATGTTATGGTACCGAAGGATGGGACACATTGGAGAAAAACGAATTTGAGATATGCGCAACAAAGGTATGGTCGAAGGTTTTCCCGAGTGTAATTTGGAATTTGATTTTTATGAACAATGCATATATGGAAAACAAAATCGGGTTAGGTTCTCATCTAGAGAAACAAGGTAAAAGGGGATTCTAGTATTGGTTCATAGTGATGTATTTGGGCCTGTAACAATCCCTTCACTTGGTGTATCCTTGTATTATGTCTCCTTCATTGATGATTTTTCCAAGAAAATAGGCATATATTTCCTAAGGAATAAATTAGAGGTTTTCGATAAATTCAAAGAGTTTAAATCTCTTATGGAAAATCAACAGATAAGAAGATCAAGGTGTTGAAAAATGACAATGGTGATGAATTATGTGGAAAGGATTTTGAGTAGTTATGTAAGAAATGCGACATAACATGAAAAAATACCACACCATATACCCCATAGAAAAATATATTTGCTGAGAGAATAAACAAAACATTGATGAAAAAGGCAAGGATCATTCTCAGTGGTGTTGGACTTGCACAATAATTCTGGGCAGAAGCAATCAACATTGCAAAATATTTGGTAAATATGTCTCCTTCGTCAGTGCTTTTCGACTCGACTCAACATGGGGTATGGTTTGGTAAGAATCCTTAACTTTCACATCTCAAATTATTTGGTTGTGATGCATTTGTGCATGTTCCCAAGGAAAAGAGGAGCAATCTAGAAAAGAAGGCAGTCAAGTGTATTTTCAATGGGTACAAGGAAGGAATGAAAGGATATAAGTTTTGGGATCATGCATCAAGGAAAATAGTGTACAGTCGATATGTGATTTCATGGAACTCAGGGGTACGCCCGAGACTGAAGTGGTTCAAACATAGAAATATTCATAAAAGGTGAGGTTTGAACTAAGGAAGGAAGAAGATGATTAAAATTAGTCGAATGAATCAGATGAAGAGGTGGAACAATCAACCTTATTTATAAGGAGGTATGAAAGAGTAATAAAATTAGTTGAAAGGTATAGTCCACCCAATCTATGTTATCCTTTTGTGTTATCTACCATTAATGAGGAGCCTAAGTTGGTCAGGGAGGTAGTCAACTTGATAAAAGGTAAAATCTTGAAGGACGCCATGGTCAAAGAGATGGAATCATTGCACAAGAATGAGATGTGGGATTTAGTTGAACTACCTAATGGAAGGAATCTTGTTGGTAGCAAGTGGTATTCAAGAAAAATCTAAATGCAGCATGTCAAGTCAAAAAATTCAAAGATTGACTGGTAGTGAAATGATATTCCCAAGTCGAAGGAGTCAAGTTCGAGGTATATTTTCCCCTGTTGCAAAATTAACTTCCATTAGAGTATTAATGTCTCTAGTTGCAACATTTAATCTTGAGATAGAACAAATGTATGTGAATACAACATTCCTACATGGAGACTTGGAAGAATAAATTTATATGAAACATCTTGAAGGATTTGCAGTAAAGGGAAAGAAATATCTAGTGTGCAAATTGAAAAGATCCCTTTATGGTATAAATAAATCACCAAAGATGTGGTACCAAAATTTTGATACATACATCCTTAGTTTAGGATTTGTGAGAAGAATGATTGATCACTATGTATTTTCTAAGCATGAAGGTGGGTGTTTCATATATGGGTATTGGTGTAAACTTCTCAGCATAAATTGTTTAGGATAGATGTTGAGCATTATGTGCTAGTCCCTCCAATGGGAAAAAGGCCAACAAGGAAAAGTTTGATAGACCATCGGTCTTCAAACTTCATAACATTGTTACAAATTGCACTTCGATAGAAATTATCTAATAAACCGTTCAACATTCAGACTTTGGAAAACTCAAGGTTATTCACATGTTTGACATTTACGATTGGGAAGATCTGAATAGTGAGATTCTGATAGCCCCTAAACGTGGTTAAATACACACATACTTGATTTATCAGTTCAGGAGGGTCCCATAACAGGACATTATAATTGGTTTTATCTCTGAGAAAGGGGCTAATGAGACTCTTAGAAAATATTAAAAGGACTTCCAATTAGTGCATATGTCCTTCGATAAGTTGGCATGTTGCATAGAAACAATAATTTTGTTGTAAGTACTTAGCTAAGTTACTAGTGAGAAAATACCCTTGTTCAATATTTTAGTAGGGGATCCCATTGCAATTCCCTGGAATAGGGAATTTCAATAGGTAGTTGTGGGGGCCACAAGACTTTGTTAAGATATTCTTTATGTTTGAGGAAGATCCCATGGGAAATTTAATTTTCCAAATGAACTCTTTTACAACATTTATTTCCTGCTCTGTAAATAAACATGGAAGACTATTCCAATTTCCATTGTTATTTGAATCAATCAAAATTTTCATTGCATGATTGGCTTCCTGAATGTCACTACAAATTTTGACAATTTTTTCTTTCTCACTCCTTCCGTCTAATATTCTCCACAATGTTTCTATTACATTCTTCCTGATATTTATTGTATCAAACAAGTGAAATATTTTAATGTGCTCATAGTAGGGAAACCTATTCAATTATATGGGGTAATTTTGCATTCCTTGTGAAATCCCATCAATGCCTTAATGTTCTTTATGAAACATAAATGAAATTACAACAATAATCATTAGATATGGTAAACAAAATTCAATACAAATAAAAATTGTAAAACATTTCATATGATACGTATTATTTTGATTTCTTACCTTGACGATTTCTATTATATTCCAACTTCCATAGGTGAGGTGTCATTCTTCGTGGTTTTATTGTAATCTCTTCTTACCCATTAAAAAATGTTTTTCGATAGTTTGATACCTATGGTTCTTAGGGAGGAAGTTCCTATACTCATCAAACCCCTCCTTTCCTAAACTTCTTGAATGACGAGATTTCATCCTAGGACCACAAAATGGACATGCAAATTTGTCCTTTGTTTTAAGACCTACAAGATATGGATTATTGTTAGTATTTGTTATATAACAAAGAATTATTTAAGAAATATGCATGACATTTTCATAAAATTATATAACATTAAAGTGGAGTAGTATGTTACATACCAAAAAAATGTGTTAGTTGTAGGGCATCATGAATTGTCCATGTAAGTATTCCACGGAATTGAAATTTCTTTTTTTCCTATGGTCTAGAGATGTCATACATAGTGATGTCAACCCATAAATTTAGTATCTCATCGACAAGAGGCTCGATATATACGTTCATATATTTCACTTGGTACTTGCCTAATTGGTTGAAAATATACATAATTACTACCTTGTATATATAAACGAAATTATGCAATGAATAAGATAAATGAAATGCTACGTTCAAATAAATATTGTAAAAAAATACCTAGAACAATCATTGCCAACATTGTATGGTCCCTCTTTATTTACATCCAAGGATGAAGGTTATTGTTTATAACAAAAATAGGCCACACTAAGTAAATAGACTTGATCTCACCAAATGGATTGACATCATCAACTACCAATGGAAACCTAACATTACAAGGTTCTTCTTTAAAAATAGACCATATTTATTTGATGTTCCTAAATTTAGAACCATCTACAAGGCATTCAAAGAATAACATCTTCAATTATGTGTCATGCATGTTAATCCATAAATTGTGCTATGCTTTGGCACCTGAACAGTCGCTGCAAACATGGAATTATGGGAATATGAAGAAGAACCTTGTGAGGCACCTTTTTTGTTACTTGTTCGGTTCGATATATACCGATTTGACATTGTGGTAATTTTGTTTTCAATGCATATTGTCCATAATATATAATATGAACATTATGAAATGCATCAATGACCTGATACTTCGTTCCAATAAATTTCATAATGGCAGATAACTGTCTATATGTGTGAGGTAAATAATTTGAATGATGGTAAGAAAAATTCACATAACAATATACAACATAAAAAATAACTAGTTAATGTAAATAATAGGAATCATAAATATTGCATTCTTGATTTACACATTAATTGACAATAAAAATAGAGAAAAAAAAGTCAACCCTTACGTATATGTGACAAATTATATTACGTACCTTATGATCTATGTGAGACAAGTGTTTGAAAAACCATTCAATACCTTGAAGTTCACCAACAACATTATAGCAGAGAGAATATTGGTTCTTCATCCTTCATAAATGGGTTCTTGTGTCTTCTCAAGAAGAGGTACATCATGAATATCATCAAATTTGTCCTCATCAATAGGAGTAAAGATGTCTTGGATCAATCTATTTGTCCCATCATCCTAAACTATATTATTGGTGTCATCTTCTTCCATAGCATTAACTTGATTGTCAATATCCATACCATCTTCCTTAGTTTGTACAATAGTATTTCTACTACTACTAGGAACCTTATTTGACACCATACACCTAGGAGGATTTGTCTTTATAATTACAAACAATCAATAAAATTAGTGTATAATTAGTGTATAAGTTATGCCTCTCACAAGTTGACCTACCTTGTTGACCACCATGGTACTTAGTGGATTCCATGTTAGCACCCATTACTCATATATTTGGGGCTAGTTATGTGTGGGATTTCAGGAGGACTATAGAGGGTATAAGACCCTAACTCTAATTGAGGGTCGAGGTATGAAAAAAATTTAACCTTAACCTTAGAAAACTTTCAAGATATGTTAATTATTCTACCACTAAGAAAGGAAAGGGATCCATTATTGTGGTATTATTATCATTCCATAGTTTAGCAGAGCATCTAGGAGTGAGATATTTAAGCATAATAGAGGAGGTATAATATTCTATAAAAACCATTCATATCAAAGTGTGCATGGAAACTCCACAGTGAGTGCCCCTTTCTTTGTACTTGCATTTCATAATTGAGAAAAAGAGAGAAAAGCATGGGGATTACCTTCTAGCTAGGTTTTTTCCTATATTGGGTTTCCTAGGTAACATATTGTGTTCATTTATGTGGATGGTTTGTTCATTTGCTTGTTTATTTTATTTTGGTGTCATTATTTCCACAACTTTTAGCATTATGCTAGTAACATTGATTTTTCTCGATAATAATATGCACAATAAAATATTTCAAAATATTGCAAGATATACTATGTTGAACTGTTCTAGTAGGATATCCATGTTAATTTGTATACCATGTTGGTATTAGATCAGTTTTATTTGTGTTTTTGTGGGAAGGGGTAGGATCCAAGAATTGGCTTAAGAATGAAGTCTCAATACCCTATCCATAGTAGATGAGTTCAGTTGTAACAACCCTCGGGATGAGGTGGAGGAGAGATTTTCAAAGCTATAAGAACAAGTCATTGATATGTATCACAACATGGAACTCCTCATGGAAGCTATAGTGAATAATTTTGGATGGTTTTGAGAGGTTGGTGGCTCTAAATCAAAAGTTGTATCAGATGAGAAATAAAGGAATAATTAAGACCCAGAAAAGGAGTAAAAAAAGGAGCTAGAGAAAGAGTAACCATGTTCCATTGTCATCACTTCTTCACAATATCTATTTAAGATGGAATAAAAAGTGGACATCAAACCCTATTAAGGTGATATTTATGCTATTAAGTTTAATCATTGGTTGAAATGGTTAGAATTTTATTTTAGTGTCCATAACATATGAGAAGAACAAAAGATTTTGTTTTCCCTATTGAAATTAGAGAGACATGCATTAACCTGGTGGGAAATCCACATGGAGACACTTAGGATGGAGGGTGACCCCTTAGTAACTAAATGGGAGGTGTTTAAAAATCTCATCAAGTCCTAGTTCTACCTTATTGTATATGTAGAGGACCGACAGATCCATTGGAATCATTTCATGTAGAGGAAAGAACAAAGTGTGAAATTTTACACCATTGAGTTCAAAAAAATGGTGATTATGTTAGGTATATCTCCCAAGAACCTAAACATACACACCAAGTATCTAGGGGATCTACACAGTCATTTATGGAAGAAAGTGATGGTATTTAAACTTAAAGAAGTTGACAAGGCCTATGTGCAAGAAGATTACTTGGAGAATATAGGTAATATTAAAGCATAGCGAAGTGGTTCCAAATATAAATACCACCAAGTTGCTTCTAAGGAGGGGAAGAAGAAGTGGAAAGGAAAGGAAAAGAAGACAACAACCACTACACATCAATGGAAGGATCCAAAAAACCACTACAAAATTTTTAATATTGATGGTCACATTGAAGATAATTGTTGGAAGCTACATCCAGAGATAAATCCAAAGAACTATAAGAAGTATAGTAGGAAGAATAACCTACTAACCATGGACTCAGAAAACTAGGTAGAGAGAAACTCATATGTAGATGAAAAGATTGTTTTCACTACAATGTATAAGGAGGTGAACTTGAGTATCCTTTATCACAAGGAAGAGAAGGAGATAACTAAACTCTTCCATATTAGTATCCAAGTCAGGAAGAAAAAGTTGAATTCTCTATTCGATTCTAGTTCATAGGGTAGCCTCATATTAGAAGATTTGATCAATAAACTTGGATTCTAATTTCATTATGATCCTAACTTGTATCCATTGGGATGGGTAAATAAGGATGTAGAGCACAAGGTCACTAAATAGTGTAAGATAAAATTTTCTATAAGGGTGCAGTATATTGATGAAGTGGAGGTATATGTAGTACCACTTGATGTGTGTGGTGTATTATAGGTAGTCCATACATGTATATGAGGGATGCAATATTCATGAGGAGAACTAACCAGTACCACTTTATTAAGGATGAGAAGTATTTCATCATCAATGCATAATAAGGTAAATTCAATATCTATATTTTAAGTTCCAACCAAGATAATAAATTCATTAGCTCTAGTAGGATGCTTGTAATACTTTTATTAAGACATAATCGACTAGATGATGAATCCGTAAAAGTAAAGACATCGCTAGAGGGATGTAATAGAGAGTATAAATGTAAATTGGAGAAGTTTTTGTAGGAATATGAAGAAGTTATTCATGAGCCCAAAGGGTTACCACCTAAGAGGGAAGTGGTGCATGAGATACAATTGTTTCCTGACTCCCCATTGCCAAATATTGGGTTTTATAGATAGTCCATCCTAGAAGTAGATGAAGTGAAGAAACAATTGCAACAACTACTGGAGTAGGGAGTAATTTGACTAAGCACCTCGTCTTGTGGGTACTTATCATCATATTATCTAAGAAGGATGGGACTTGGAAAATGTGTATTGACTATAGATATTTGCACAATATCACCCTCAAGAATCAACACCCTCTATCCAAGATTGATGATTTTTTAGATCAGTTTCAACATGCCAAGTACTTCACCAAGATGAATCTCAAGTTAGCATTGTTGGCCCTCGATCAAGTTTTGAGGAAACATTGGTCAGGTTCGACCACTTTTTGGACTTCGATAGGCTGGTCGAAGATGGAACGCCGAGGCGAAGCTAAGATTGTGGGATATCACTTGTTTTGTGGACCCAACATGGGGTTCTTAGTGTTTTGTAATGAGTTATAGGATGTCGGCCCATGGGTTTACCCATGATTAGGCATTTTTTTAAGGAATGTAAAAGTATAAATAAGAAAGAATGTAATGTAGTAAGGTGTGACTAGCTAAGTGCAAGTAGTTTTGTGTTGCTTTGTGCAACAAAACATGTATGTAAGGCTCTGTGCTTGAGAGAGGAGTTGGCTCTGTGCCTTGACCTGATTTTGGGAAGGTGGATTTGGTGCGTAGTGCGCAGATCACCTGTCTAGTGTGAATCTTGGCTCTACGGCTTAGTGCGCAGGAGCATATGAATGTAAGAGATTGGAGACTAATAAAGAAGAAGAATCCATTGGTGGACGTAGCCCCATACTAGGTTGAACCACATATATCCTGTGTTGAGGGTTTGCTATGTGTTATGATGTTTATGCTGTGAATCTGTTTAATTCATTGAATTTTATATATGATAGATAGATCCATGAATGCTTAGTGTGTTATTTATGTTGAATGTGTTGGATCTAACTTATGATGCTTAGTGCAATGTGTATTCTATCATTATTACTACACTGATCCATAGTTAGGGTTTGTTCTGCGAGGTGAATAAGTTAATGCAACTATCTTCTAAGTTCTTTGTGAAGCGTTAGAATCACATATTTGTGTCCCAGCTTGGTTACAGACACCTGAGTCCTATAACCCCCCCTGCCTCTACCTCGGGTGAGACTGCATCTACTTCGCAGGTGTTGCCGAAAGGGCTGGTAGTTAGGGTTTTATTGGTGTGTTGTTAAAGCATTGAACCCTGGGTCTGACCCTGTGCCAACAAATGGTTCTGTTGTCAGGACCTGAAACTGTGATCTCTAGGAACTGAAATAAATGAGAAGATTTGTGCGTAGATCTGTTGTTGTAGTGCGCAGTACTCTACTTGACTTCTGAAGCTCTGTGCTAAGAAAGAAACTTGATCTAAAGAAAATAGGTAAGATCTTTAAAGAGGTAAAACTTTGTACTTTGATAGAGTAAGATAAGTGAAATGTTTTGTTTCAGAAGCATGAATCTAAGTAAGTTTGATAGATTTTTTCCTACTCTGAAAGCTAGGGTACAGTTAGAAGAAAGAGTTGATCTGAACAATTTTGAAAAAAATAGAGAAATATATGTTATTCCTATGCATAGAAATAATTTTTGGACTAACAAGTGGATGCAGGAACCTAGAAATAATTTTTTCAGATTGCAGGTCCAGCACTGTGATCCTAGTGCGCAGTACAGGAGAAGTTGGGTAACTTACAAGAGGAAGAGAGGATTAACCATATGTTATAACTGCAGAAGACCGGGACATCTTTGTAAGGAATTCCCTGGTATAGGTCCTATTTGTCTTTATTGTAAAATTGTTGGTCATGAGGTTGAGAATTTCCCAAGGATGATTACTAAAGTTGAAAGAACAAACATGAGTCAAGAGAATAAGAGCATGTTAGAAGATCAGAAAGAGAAAGGATCAGAGAAATATTAGACTATGTTAGTATAGTTAAAAGAAGCAATGAGTGATCACAAAGATGTCAGTTTACTAGAGATCTTGAAAGAAAAACAATGCATAAGTACAAGAATAGGAGACTTCGACATAGACTATGTCTTGGATGAGGAAACAAAAGTGAATGTTATGACATAAAGCACTTGGGAAATTTTGGGAAAACCTATTGTTGTACCTTCATTGGGAAGAATACGCTTGTTTAAAGGAAACATGATAACCCTATGTGGAAGAGTTACTATTGTACTTGTTATCATCCATGGAACATTGACAGAAGAGGAATTTGAAGTTATTAGGTTTGTTGAGAACAATGCCCATTTTCCTCTTTTGTTAGGAAAGACTTGGATCGAGAAGGATCAAATCAGAGGGAAATCAAAGGAAGAAGCTACACAAAAGAAAAAGTGAGAACTAAGGGATATCATAGCTAGAAAAATAGATCGACTGATAGAAGAACGAGAAGTTGAGTCGAAGAAACAGAGGGCAAGAGAATTAGTTGTCGAGGTTGAAAGAATGAAAGAAGGTTTGAAGGAGATATCCATGCAAAAAGAAGTTGTATCTACCCAGGAAGTAGTGAGGGAAGGGATATTAACTTCAAACCCTTTGAGAGCACATCAACAGTGTGAAGTCACTTCGCTAGGAGAAGATAAGAATAAGAATGGAAAGAGGCATCTAGAAACAGTTAGAGAGACTCAAATCATAGGAAAGAAGGCAAGGAAGCTCAGTAAGAAGAAGGCTAATTTGGAAAAGCTACAAGAAGTTATAGAGAACGAATGGAGTATTTCACAGATTGGAACTTCATAGGAGGCAGGCTTGCAGGCTCTTAACCTCGCTAGAACAATAAAACCGCAACATAACTGTTGGAGGCGCCCCGACCATTAGAACGATACTCCAGAACGGTTAGGAAACACATTTAAGGGTGGATAGATCATTGTTATACATTGAGACCGCTCCATAATGGACATATTTTCATTAATGGAGGCATTCCTGTCTATTGGAGGAATCCGTTATGATGCTCGCTTATTTAACCCATCAGACAATGCACCGGGACCACTTTTTTCTACTCGTAATTATCTGAGATAACAGAGAAGTGATTGTGTGTGTCGAGTTGTGTTATCAAACCTTGCCATCTATTGTTTACCCCGCTATACGTTCACCTACCTCGACTTATTTTTTAACAGTGAGAATGTCGACCGAGTGCACTAAGCTAGAGAAGTCCATTGAAGAAGTTATGAAGAAGTTTATGGATGATAAAGCTATGTTCGAGGGAGTACATGCATCATCGACCAGGGGAATGCAAGATTCCCCTTCGACTGGATTTCACTCGAAACCTGTCAACCCCATGATTGAGAAGCGAAGTAAGCACTGTGATGATCTCGCTAATGCGAAGCAGATCCCGTCAGTCTTACCAGATTATATCCCACCGTTGGTTGGCGCGGTTAACCGCGACAACATTCCATGGGACTTTGAGTACACTTTGATCACATCATGAAGGGAATACGCGTAGTTGGAACCCAGCTAGGACAGATCCCCACATTGAAGAATAATGACTTTAACCTTGGAGACAGAAAGAACTACGCGATGCTTGTGCCCCATAGATATTTGATGAAGATGACTTGGAAATATCTCGCACAGTCTCCCGGACTTGGATTAAGGAGCTCGCGTAGTCCACAATTCTAAACGTAATGAAGATCCCTCACTTTGGCCGACATCAGGAGGTTAACGTTTACATTAAAATCCTCTTGTTGTGTTATCATGGAGGATATATGTGGCTTGATAAGAGAATTACTATGGATCCAGGGTTGATCCACCTAATCACAGGACTGAGTATGCAGGGACCCAACCCTCAGGAGTTCTATCCAGGGAAGACCTCAGATCTCTCCCTAGCACAACGCATTAAGGAGGCATACGACGAAGTTGAGAATGGAAAGCATGGATACAAGGTAGCCTTCATCCAGGATGGCACAGTGTGCCTAGCTTGCCAACTCATAGCTGGCAAACTCGTCAGAAAGAACTGCCCCATGCAGGTCATTAGGTTCGTGGTGGACCTAGGAGGAAAATGCGTGGAGGGGATGCAAATGAATTAGGAGAGCTACCTCATCAACGAGCTCGAGAAAGACTATCATGAAGCATAGGATCAGGGATACAAGTTCCATTTCAGCTGGTTGGTTTTGTTGATCTCATTTGTCACTTGAAAAATGCTGGAAGAAGATGCCTTCCCAGAGATTGAACCTTCGGAGCCGTTGGCTGCGAGGTTCTCGATCTTATCGTATATGATTGATATGTCGAGGAAATGGCAGTCGAACACAATGTTTAACGCCTATTATAAGCAACTGAAGGTTTCCATTGAGTCGTTCCCATGGATGATTCCTCGCACTTTGCACTAATACAAACCACTAGCTAAGTTCTGTGCAGATCCACACTTTATTTATATCACTGTGCACAGATATGAGAGTAAGGAATAATTAAAGTCCTATTACAAGATGACCAACGAAGACATGGAACAAATAACAAAGGAGTGTCCAGCGGAGTTCCTGGTACCAGTTGATGATGTAGAACTCTCAGGCCCTGACATCATCAGAATCCCCTTGGTCACCCGGTTCCAGCATGCAGGACAGACAAGCACAAAGAAGAAGAAGAAAAAGGAAGAATTTTAGAACATAGAGACTAATGAGGAGGACATTTCCTCAGAAAAAAGTAGACCTGGATCACCCGCAGGAGGAGGAGGAGATGAAGTAAATCAAGAAGGATGAGGGGAAGAAGGAGAAAAACAAGGAGTAGGCAAATTTACACCACCGAAGGATCCCCCTACCGAGGCAGAAACATCAAAGAAGAGGAAGGTTTATCTACAAAAACATTCAACAAGAAAGAAGACCCACGCTAATAATCCCCAACTAGAGGCTACGCTTACTGATGTAGCCCCCCTACCCTCCTAGGGTTCTGCGACCTCCCAGTCTAGGATATTTCTAACTGCAGAGTCGAATAGACTCCTCGGGTTCCTCTTTGAACCCAAATAAAATTACACAAGTCCCTTTTTCCTTTCGTGTGCAAGTCTGTCAGACCTGTGGGCTAATTTCCTCGCGCTCCCAAAACACTAGTTCAGGTGTAAGCCCCTTTTGGTGTTATCCCTCCTTCATACGACCTTGGTTCATGTCCTTGTGCTAATGCATGACAAGAGTGGTTTCAAACCAACCCGCTTTTCACCCCACAATCCTCCTCGTGGTGCCATGTATCCATTTGTGAATACCATGGTTCTAATTGTGGCCCTCTCAAGGAAAATTAATGTTCGAGCATGTCCTGGCCTCGCAATCCTTATCGTCCATTGATTTATCTCTTTCGACGATGATTCATGACCAACGACTGCTATCTAATCCCATTTATTCACATGTGTCCTCAGTCTATGACCTTTAAAGTCTGCATAACTCTTGTCCCCGATATGCTATGAGATCTTTGATCTCACGATCTTGACGATCTTTTCTAACCGACGGCTCAGGTATGTACCTTTCACACTCTACAAACCAAATCCTCCTCTCCTATATCAATGATTCTGATCACTTCGAAATTCCGAACTTTGGGATTTTGAAATATCAAGCCTAGCTCCTTCCATACTCCAATCTACCGAAGTTGATAATCCCCAGACACATGTCCTGCTCAATCAACGGTTCTTCTCCCCCTTCGGATGTTTGACCTTTCAACTCAGATCAATGGTCCTGCAACCCTCTTCTTAATCGACGGCTGAGATATCCTTCGGATCTCTAGATTTCTGAGATCTCAAATCTCAAACTCACGTCCCTACTGACTGGGTATCTCCCGGAGTGGAAGATCTACTGACATGTATCCTCCCAGATTAGCGGTCATGCTCCCGCTTCGAGACTTTGACCTCCTCAACCAAATCAAAAGTCCTACGACTCCTTCCTTGATCAATGACCAAGATTTACTCTGGGTCCTCGGACCTTTTCTCCTTCGCTTTCTTTCGGAGTTTGAGATCTAGCGTCGCATGTCCTCCTTCGCATCGATGACTCTCGTCTTTTCTGAGACTTCAGCCTTCGGCTTTCTCAAATCTCAAAAACCACAAATCTCCTAAGTGAAATCTTCTGGAGTGTTGGATCTTATGAAACTTGTCCTCTCTTAATCCAATGGTTGTTCAATGGCTATATAACAGAGTGAATCTCTATCCACCACATGTCCCTTTACATATCAATGACATGCGTCCTTCCTTTGGGATCAAGGACCCTTACTCATTTCGGCCTTCGGCACTTCAGAACTTTTCAAGGCTTATTGTCCACAAAAACCCCGTAGTGCAATCCTCCGAAGTCCATGATCTGGTGACACCTGTCCTCTTCCATATCGATGACTATCATTCTCTTCGATTGTTCAGGCTTCGACGATTTCAAACCCTTATCCTTCACGTCCTCCTTGAGTGACTTCACTTGGAGTTCACGATCTTTCACCACACGTCCCCTTTATAGATCTGAAATCTCATATTCTCTTCGGTTCTTCAGGCTTCGGTAATCTCAGTTCTCAATTGAAACCTCACTAACACTTACCCAGAGATCACTATTTGTTGAAAAGTGTCCCTCTGCAGATCTACGGCTCTCGACTCTTTGTCTCTTCGGGCTTCAGGTGTTTCAACCTTCTATGTGCTCATTCCTCCCAGAGTGTCTTCACCCGAAATACATGATCTCTTGATGCATGTATCCCCTTTGATCTGATGGCCTCTATTTGCTTCGGGTCTTCAAGGTTTGGGAGTTTCAACTCCTGTGCACTCAATTCTCCTGGAGTACTTTCACCCGAAAACTCAGTTCTTGCGCCACCTGTTGCCTTTGACGATGTACGGTCCCTACTCACTTCGGGACTTAGGGACTTTGAAAAGTCCAATCTCCTATGTGTACACATCGTTAAGGCTTGTGCACTTCCGTCTGGATCCAATGACTATTGACCCTCTGCGCTCAGATCCAATGGATGGGATCTGTTCTCTTCTCATGTGCTATCCTTATTCGCTAGGCACTGATTCGATAGACTAGGCATCTCCTTACAACCAATCCGACAGCTACTGTTGCTCCTCCTAAAATTTAGACTTCTCCCGACTTGGAATATTTCGAGAGTGTTCAAATCTCTCAGCCTTTGAAATTTCTCCAGCGAACCTGTCCTCTAGGTCTCACCTGTGCGTTTTAAAATGATATCTCTTCTGAGCTTTAGGACTTGGAAAAAGTCCGTCACCCATGCACTCCTTGCATTATTCCTTATGATCTTGATCTCCTCGAATATTTCGATCTCCCACACACTCCTTGCGTTTATGGGATTTCTTCAAAATCAGATCCAAAGGATTTCTTGAAAATAAATTCTTCTCGCCCTCTTGGCATTCTCCTTTCTCGATGCACACCTTGCAAAGCTCTTCCTTACAGAGTGTTCAATAACTTTGTGTCTCTGTGCCTTCTCTGCACAGATTCCTCCTCTAAGGTATCTAATAACCTTGAGGTTCCTCCTTGAGTTCTTATCACTCTGGTGTGCCCTCCTAGCATGTTCTTTCCTGACTTCGCAGAGTTCAAATGCACAATCCTTGCGCTAGATACAAAACCTCAAATGTTATGTTGTGCACTTCTTGCACAGCCTAAAGAACATAGAATGATACTTCAAAATCAAACAAAGATAAAGAAATTTATCTTCCAACTGCATATGAAACCTATCATACATCTACAACACATTTACACACAGATTACATTCACAGAATACAAATAATTCATAAACATGTCGTGTGTAGGAAAAATTGTTTTTCTTCATATTAAGATGAATGTCTGTTTACAAATGTGTACATAGACTGGACTATGACAGAGTCTCAATTATTTCTCCTATTCTAACTCTATCCCGAGTTCTTCTTCTTATAACACCTCTCTACCCCGAGATCTCTCTCTCAAGTCTCCTAATTACAGAACGAGGGTTCCATGAGCTTATCCTCAACACTGCCTTAGTGCTATCACTGTCTTAGTTACGACACCATACTCCTATGGCTACATTCCATAAATGTTTATCCAGACCTGTCTATGATCTGGACCTACTATAGCTAACCATTTAAGGAAACCCTAACCACTACCTGTACAAAGGCATGGTCTAGTATTTATCATCCTTACAACACGCAAAAATTCGTATAGGATTATATTCAAAATTTAAAAATGGGAAGGTCGGTGCCTCTCCCTTTCTCCATTGCGTGTTTGCGTATTGGCGTGCTAGTTTATTTGTTGAGGTGGATAGATGCTCCTGCATCATACTCCATTGCTGGGAAAATCATGAGCTCCTTGTCATGAGATCCTCTTCCCTAGTGTTGAAATCCTCCTGGATCCCAAACTCTTCCTTGGAGTTGTCCTCTTGCTCCTCTGCCTTGTTGTTGTCGCTGCTGCTACTTCTTCTGTTTCTTCCCTGCTGCTATGGCACACTCTCTTTTGTTCATCTCCCCTTTGCTGACTACTTCTTTCACTGACCTCAACATCATCTTCCTAATCTCCTCTATCACTCTGTCCAACTGCTCTAGTGGTTGACTCTTCTTATGTAGTCTTCTCGGATACAACTCTACCTTATCAGTGGGTAGATCATCTTGATCCCCCATGCTGTCTTTACTTCCCCTTGTGGCACTAGTTTTCCACTCGGCTACAAACTCCAATTCCGTAGTCCCATCATTTAGTTGTTGTTCAACTCCTCCTTCTGACAACTTTTCTTCTGCTAGTTCTCCTACTAGAATATCTCCAACCTCCTTTAATTGCTCACCTGGATGTTATGCTCCTCCATCTGTCTCCAACTTAGCCTGTTGGATATGCCTACTTCTCTCCAATATTTCCAGTTCCTCATGCAACTCAACAAAGTTTATGCTGTCTTCTTCCTCTTCTACTACAGGCTCCAGTGATGCAGTCATCTCTTGTTCATCTTCCTAGCTGAAAATTTTGAGCAATTCTATCGAATTCTCTTCTCCTGAAATTTGCATGACTATCTTATGGAAGCCATCTGCTAGTTCTGGATTGTCCAACCAATCCTCCTACATCCTCAATTATATCTCCCATTGAGTGATCATTTCAACTATGTGCTCCTCTTCTTCTTCTCCTTGGGAAGATCCTGATATATTCTCCTTCATCATTACAGTCATTGTTGGCTATCCTTCCCTTGCTTTTTCACTGTCATCATGTGCATAGGCCTTCACTTGGCTGTTTGGTAGGAATTCTTTGATCCCTCCAATGATTGAAATACTCTTTTGATCCTCCTCCTGGATGGTGAGAGTTTTTAACTTCTCATCATCTTCATTCATATGGTCTGCAAACCCACATGAATTTTCACCTATCAACACTCCTTGCTGATATGAACTCTCAACAGAGTTCATGAGACTCTCAGACAGTATCATCTCTTTCCCCCTGCCCACCTGGAAATTTGGGACTTCTCTTCTGCCCACCTGGAATTCTATGAGATCAACTGATCCCATCTCATTTCCCTCCTAGAAATTTGAACTTTCTGCACTACTCCTCTAGCAGTATGTGAGACCTTCCACTGATATCTTTCCATTGCCCACCTCGAAACTTGAAAGTCCACTTCTTCCCACCTGACAGTTTATGAGATCCTCTGCTAATATCATATCGTTTCCCACCTGGAAATATGAATTTCCACTATTGTCCTCCTGACCGTCTATGAGATCCTCCAATGATCTCATTTCATTTCCCACCCGACAATTCAAAAATTCACCTCTGCCCTCCTGGCAGTTTACGAAATATTCATCTTATCTCACCTCCTCCTCATCACTGAGGTTCCTTCCAGTTTCTAGTACATAGATGTGAACCACTTCCTCTTCATCTCTGAGGATTTCAACATACCTCAGCCACCTATTCAATAGTTTTTGCTGTCCTCTGGCCAACAATCTCTTGACTGGCCACTTCACCTTCTTATTCATGGGCCACTCATACACCCACTGCACTTTAGTATCTCGCTGCATTTTTAATGTAAGCTTATCCATCCTTTCTCTTATTTCAACGAGATCCATATCCATCTCTGGATTGCATTTCTTCTTGCATTTTTCTCTTCGACCATGCTCATGGCCTTCAGTAGCCATTTCTACCTTCTACCTTCCCTCCTAGCAAGCCTATGGATTACTCTACACACGAGAGCATCTCCATCTTCTCTTACAACTCACCTGGCTATTTAAATTTTTTGTTGTTGTGCTCATGCAACAACCTCCTCACACAACATCAATACTCTGCTTCCTTCACCTGCTGACTACAATAAAATTCCTATTTGTGATACCACCTGAAGTTATCAGGTCATCTCCTTTCACCATCTCTCCTTTGTCTGTTGTCTGCAAATAAATTTTTGCCTTCTGATACCACTTGATGTCATCATATTACCTCCTTTGCATACATAAATCAAATATGTGCTCTGATACCACCTGATGGTGTGTATCAGAGTATATCCTTTCTCTTCTCTCCACTACAGAAATAAATAATCTGTGCTCTGATACCACCTGATGCATCCCCCCTACCTTCCTAGGGTGTTGCGACATCTCGGTCTAGGATATTTCTAACTGCAAAGTCAAATCGACTCCTCGGGTTCCTCTTTGAATCCAAATCAAATATACACAGGTCCCTTTTTCCTTCTGTGTGAAGGTCTATTAGACTCGAGGGCTAATTTCCACGCACTCCCAAAACACTAGTTCAGGCGTAAGCCCCTTTTGGTGTTATCCCTCCTTCATACGACCCTGTGTCGTGTCTTTGTGATAATGTGTGATTGTGGGCGTGAAAAGAGTGTTTTCAAACCAACCCGCTTTTCTCTCTGCAATCCTCCTCATGCTACCACGTATCCATATATGAATACCATGGTTCTAATTGCATCCCGCTCAAGGAAAATTAACATATGACCATGTCCTAGCCCTGAAATCCTTCCCATCCATCGATTTCTCATTTTCGACGATGATCCGTGATCAACGAATGCTATTGAATCCCATTTCTTCACATGTTTCCTTAAGCTATGATCTTGGCGATATTGTCTGAACCGACGGCTCAGATTTGTGCCTTTCACACTCCATGGACCAAATCTACCTCTCCTAGATCAACAATTGTTATCTCTTCGAAATTATGGACTTTGGGATTTTGAAATCTCAAGCCCATCTCCTTTCGTACTTCAATATCTCAGAGTTGATAATATGTGGACACCTGTCCTGCTCGATCAACGGTTATTCTCCCCCTTTGTATGTTTGACCTTTCAACTTAGATCAACGGTCCTGCGACCCTCTTCTCGATCGATGATCGAGATCTTCTTAGGATCTCTGAACTTCTGAGATATCAAATCTCAAACTGATGTCCCTTCTGACTGGGCATCTCCTGGAGAAAAAGATTTGTTGACACGTATCCTCCCAGATCAATGGTCATGCTCCCGCTTCAGGGCTTTGACCTCCTCGACCAGATCAACGGTCCTACAACTCCTTCCTTGATCAACGACCAATATTTACTCCTGGTCCTCAGACTTTTTCTCCTCTTCTTTCTTTTGAAGTATGGGATCTAGCACCGTGTGTCCTCCTCCGTATCGATGACTCTCATCATTTCTGGGGCTTCAACCTTCGGCTTTCTCAAATCTAAACAACCACAAATCTCCGAAGTGAAATCTTCAAGAGTGTTGGATATTCTAACACCCGTCCTCTCTTGATCCAACCACTGTTCAATGGATGTCTAATGGAGTGAATCTATGTCCACCACATGTCCCTTCACAAATCAATGAACTGTGTCCTCCCTTTGGGATCAACGACACTTAGTCATTTTGGCCTTCAATGCTTCAAAACTTTTTGAGGCTTTCTTGTCCACAAAAAACCTGGAGTGCAATCCTCCAAAGTCCATGATCTGGTGACACCTGTCCTCTTCCATATCGATGACTATCATTCACTTCGGATGTTCATGCTTCAGAAATTTCAAACCCTTCTACTTTGCATCCTCCCGAAGTGAATTCATTCGGAGTTCACGATATTTTGCTATGCGTCCCCTTTCTAGATCTGACAGCTCATATTTTCTTCGGTTCTTTACGCTTCGATGATCTTAGTTATCAACAGAAACCTCACTACAACTTACCTAGAGCTCGTGATCTATTGACAAGTGTCCCTCTGCATATCGATGGCTCTCAACTCTTCAACTCTTCATGCTTTAGGTGTTTCAACCTTCTGTGCGCTCATTCCTCCCGGAGCATCTTCACCCAAAACACACGATCTCTTGACACATGTCTCCCCTTTGATCTGACGGACTCTATCTGCTTCAGGTCTTCGGGGTTCAAGAGTTTTAACTCCTATGCACTTGGTTCTCCGAGAGTACTTTCACCTGAAAACTTGGATCTTGTGCCACTTGTTGCCTTTGATGATGGACGGTCCCTACTCGCTTCGAGACTTTGGGAGTTTGAAAAGTTTGATATCTTGCATGTACACAACATTAAGGCTTGTGCACTTATGTCTGAATCCAACGACTATTGACCCTCTATGCTTAGATCCAATGGATGGGATCTATTCTCTTCTCCTGCGCTATCCTTGTTCACTAGGCAGTGATCCAACGAACCAGGATTATCCTTACAACCAATCTGACGGTTATTATTTCTCCTCCTCCTAAACTTTATACTTCTCCCAACTTGGAATATTTTTAGAGTGTTCAAATCTCTCGGCCTTTGAATTTTCTCTTGCGAACCCATCCTCTGGGTCTTGCCTGCGCATTTGAAAATGCTATCTCTTCTCATCTTTAGGACTTGGAATAAGTCCATCACCCACACACTCCTTGCATTATTCCTTCTGAGCTTTATCTCCTCGAATATTTAGATCTCCCATGCACTCCTTGCATTTGTGGTATTTCATCAAACTCGGATCGGAAGGATTTCTTGAAAATAAATTCGTCTTTCCCTCCTAGCATTCTCCTTGCTCGATGCACACATTGCAAAGATCTTCCTTATAGAGTGTTCAGTAACTCTGTCTCTATGTTCCTTCTCTGCATATATTCCTTGTCTAAGGTATCCAGTAACCTTGAGGTTCCTCCTTGAGTTCTTATCACTCTAGTGTGCCCTCCTGGCACGTTCTTTCCTAACTCTATAGAGTTCAGATGTGCATTCCTTGCACTGGCTACAAAACCTCAAATGTTTTATTGTGCACTCCTTGCACAGCCTAAAGAACACAAAATGATACTTCAAACTCAAACAAAGATAAATAAATTTATCTTCCCACTATAGATGAAACCTATCATACATCTACAACACATTTACACACAGATAACATTCACAGAATACAGATAATTCATGAACACGTCGTGTGCAGGAAAAACTCCTTTTCTTCATATTAAGATGATTTTTTGTTTACAAACATGTACATAGACTGGATTACGACAGAGTCTCAGTTCTTTCTCCTATTCTAAGTCTATCCTAAGTACTTCTTCTAAGACCTCTCTACCCCGAGATCTCTCTCTTGAGTCTCCTAATTACAAAACGTGGGCTCCATGAGCTTATCCTCACCACTGCCTTTGTGCTATCATTGTCTATGTTACGACACCGTACTCCTATGGATACATTCCATAAATGTTTATCTAGACTTGAATACAATCTGGACCTTCTACAGGTAACCATTTAAGGAAACCCTAACCACTATCTGTACAAAGGCATGGCCTGGCATTTATCAACCTTACAACACACAAAAATTTGTATAGGATGATATTGGTCTATTCTATGGAGTAATGGAGGACGTGTTCGAGGACCTCTTACAGAGATATGGATCAAAGTAGGAAAACCTATACGAGAAGGTGAAGAAGGAGTTGAAGAAGATACAAGAAGCTATCCTCTTGGTCCGCGCAGTATCCACCGTGCCTTCCTCATCAGAGACTACAGAGTTGGGGGATGAGCCAACCCAACTTCGCAGACTTGCAGATGCAACAAATTCTCAACTTCGACAAGTCTAAGACAATACAGAGAATTCTATAGAAGCCATGAAGAAAGAAAGAGAGGAAATCTTAGAGCACCTACGAGTTGCGTGGTACTATGAAACCTCTTTCGAGAAGGAGAGGGATGAGTTTGGGGCGATGCTCGAGGAAGACAAAGAAAAGATACAGAGGGAAAAGGACCAACTGCTAGTAGAGAAGACTCATGTCGGAGAAGTGGTGGGCAAAGCACTTCACTCTGTGCCAGACATGGCACAGGAGGAACATGAGGAAGTGGAGGCTCAAGTGATGAAGCTTGTTGAGGCCATCTAGCAGCTTCAAGCAAGGGTAACAGATTTGGAAATCCAAGCAATTCCGAGCACTCCGCAGGAAGTACGTGACCAGAGGGAGGAAGACGCTAAGAGTGTAGTGGAAAGGATCAAAGTACTCACCTCAGAATGCAAGCATCTAAGAAACATAAGTGTGCATACCTACGAATGCCTCATAGAAGACCCAGAACTTAGGAAGTTGGAGGCGCAACTATAAGAGTTGCAGTAGCAAGAAATGACAGTTCAAGCGTAGATGAAGTCGCTCACTACAGTCGAGAGAATGAAGAGATCACAAGAACAATGTGTGGTCCAGTAGTAGATTAATGTCATCCAGGGCAGAGTAATGGAATTCACATAGAAGCTACAACCGGTGCAGGATGAAGAATGCGCAGTATTTGAATAGATTGAAGGACAAGGTTCACAATTGGAAAAAGTGGTTTCGGTAGTGGAACAATGCCTAGAAGGCTTGTTACAATGCACATGATCCAGGAGTTTTCTAAGAAGGAGGCTCAGGCGAAGCAACAAATCGAGACAACTCAAGCTAAGCTCGAGGCCTTCGAAGCAACACTGCCTAGATCTGAGTGACTCAGGATGAGTCACACATGAGTGTTGGGGGCCTGTTGGCCCTCGACCAAGTTTTGAGGAAACATTGGTTGATTTGACCTCTTTTTGGACTTCGACAGGCTGGTCGAAGATGGAATGCCCAAATGGAGATGAGATCGCAGGATCTCACTTGTTTTGTGGACCCAACATGGTGTTCTTATGGTTTTGTAATGGGTTATGGGATGTCGGCCCATGGGTTTACCCATGATTAGGACTTTTTGTAAGGAATGTAAAAGTCTAAATAAGAAAGAATGTAATGTATTAAGGTGTGACTAGCTAAGTGCAAGTAGTTTTGTGTTTCTTTATGCAACAGAACATGTATGTAAGGCTTTGTTCTTGAGAGAGAATTTGTCTTTGTGCCTTGACCTAATTTTGGGAAGGTGGATCTGGTGCGCAATTTCCAGATCACATGTCCAGTGCAAATATTGGCTATGCATCTTAGTGTGCATGAGCAAATGAATGTAAGATATTGGAGACTAATAAAGAAGAGGAAGTCGTTGGTGGATGTATCCCCACACTGGGGTGAACCACATATATCCCATGTTGAGGATTTGCTCTGTGCTATGATGTTTATGTTGTGAATCTATTTAATGCATGGAATGTTATATATGATAGATAGATCCATGAATTCTTAATGCTTTTTTTATGTTGAATGTGTTGAATCTAACTTATGATGCTTAGTGTGATGTGTATTATGTCATTATTACTGCGTTGATCCATAGTTAGGGTTTGTTCTGCGATGTGAATAAGTTAATGCATGTTATCTTCTAAGTTCTTTGTGAAGTGTTAGAATCACATATATGTGTCCTATATTGGTTATAGACACCTAAGTCCTATAGTCCCCCTGCCTCTACCTCGGGTGAGACTACATCTTCTTCACAGGTGTTGTTGATAGGGTCGGTAGTTAGGGTTTTGTTGGTGCATTTTTAAAGCATTGAACCCTGGGTCTACCCATGTGCCAACAAGGATACCACTATGTACAAGTTAAAGAAGAAGACACTTGGAATACCACCTTAAATACAAGGAAATGTCTATATGAATGGCTAGTAATGCCTTTTGGTTTATGTAATGAACCAACTACATTTATTCATTTGATGAATGATGTATTGTGTCCATTTTTGGATTCATTTGTGATAGTGTACTTAGATGATACATTTATTTATCTACTTGGTAAGAGAATATTTCACATCTCATGCATGTGTTAGAGAATCTAACAAAGCATCAACTACTAGCTAACCTTAAGAAATGTTAGTTTTCCAAGTAGTCATTGGTGTATTTGGGGTATGTGATTGATGGAGGGGGACTTAAGATAGAACCCATGAAGATGGAGGAAATCCTCAATTGCTGAGTTCCTAATAATTTCATTGAATTTAGAAGCTTTGTTGGGGTAGCATAGTACCTATGGAAGTTTATAACATCCTTTTTAGTTGTAGATACACCACTTCATGCTATAATAGCTAGTGGTAATATTTTCCATTGGGAAAAGAATCAACATAAATATTTTGATGAGGTGAAATGAAAGATCATTCAAGCACCATTTCTTGTATTTTCTAATTTTTAGAATCCTTTCGAAGTGGATATGGATGTAATTGGATATACTATGGGATCAATATTGATGTAGGGAGATATGATAGTATGCTAACATTCTGAAATGTTTCATGGTAGAGTTATGAACTACCCCATGTATGATAAGGAACTATATAACCTATTTCAATTTTTTAAGAAGTGGAAGCACTATTTGATGGGTAAGGAAACTATTATCCACATGGATCATAAGCCACTATAATATTTGTAGGGCCAAAGTAAGCTTCAACAAACTAGACACTACAAGTGGATGGGGTTTTTGTAACATTTTCATCTAGTCATCAAATATAAGAAGGGAAACACTAATAAGTTGGCAAACATATTTTCAAGGCCACCCACATCCAATATTACATATCTGGAAACTCTTGTTCACATGGAGCCTTTTACTCATGATTCATACACAAAATATGATAACTTTAAAGAAGTGTTTTAGTAGCCACAAAGATGAATTCATGTCGAAGAAGGTGATGGTAATGATGATTATCATCTCCAGAGTGGGTTTCTCTATAACGTAGACAAGCTACATTATTCATAAAGGTAAAATATTACAACTTATGAGAGAGGCTCACACCTCCAAGGTTGCAAGATACTTTGGTGCTGGGAAGATATTTTCGAACTTACAGAGGTATGTGTATTGGCCTATAATGCAAGAAGATGTAGCTCAATTTATTAGAGGATGCATAACTTTTTGTACCAATAATCCTAGTGACAGAAAGAAAGGTTTATGCCATCCCTTACCTATACCCACTAGACCTTCGGATAACATACCCATGGATTTTGTGGGTGGTTTCTAACAACCAAGAAGGAATATGACTATATGTTTGTGGTAGTTAACAATTTTACCAAGATATGCATTCTTATGCCTTGTAAAAATACAATCAAAGGACAATAAGTAGCAAACAAGCTCTTTGAAAAGGTTTGGGTGCACTTTGGGATACCAAGGAGCATCATCTCGGGTAGAGATACCATATTTCTTAATGCCTTTTGGACTACACATTCGGATAATATGGAAACCAAGTTGAAGAGATCTATAACTTTCCATTAAGAGACGTATGAGCAGACAAAAGTAGTCAATATGAAATTGGTTCAAATTTTGAGAGGTCACAATTAGAAGCATCCAAATACCTGGGATGAAAATTTGATTTACATTCAACACTCTTAGGATAGAGTGGTCCACACTTCTACTAGAAAGTCCCATTTTGAAATTATCTTTAGGTATTTTCCACCATCACCTTTGGATGTTGTATATGAAAACAAGGAGTAATGGAAGACATCATAGGAGATGTATTGAAATTAGAAAATATTAGATAGATCCATTTGTGAGTACATGAGACATTGAATAAGTCATAGGAAAAGTATAAGGCTTGACATGATAATCACAGAATGGAGAAAACGTTCAAGGTGGGACACTGAGTTTGGTTGCATTTGAACAAAAAGAACCTATAGGGTCTTGGTAATAATATGAAGGATTTTTGGTATGCTCCTTTTGAAGTATTGGACAAGGTGGGTGATAATTCCTATAGACTTAGTCTACACCCATATATGTGAATTTACTCATTGGGAAATTGAAAATCTATGAGCCTTCCATGTTGGGTTAGGAAATTGAGGAGTAGGTCCTACCTACCATAGAGTATTTATCAATGGGATCTTAGGAAAAGATGGTATAAGATAAAACTTTTCAAAATAAGTCCAAAACTACTAGAAGGGGGTAGCATGAACTCTGGAAAGTTGGGTTGAAAGGGAAACTTCTAGGCAAGGCCAAATGGCACTCCAGGGAGAAGGTAGAGGAAAAATTTCCTCACCTCATTCAGTAAAATATTTTGGGAACCAAAATCCCCCCTAAATGGAGAGGTATGATCAAGAATGGATCACTACATAATTTTTCATATATCTTGGTACCTTTTAGGTGGAAAAATTGGAAAAATTGGATTTTAGGCCCATTTTAGGTGTAGATCCTAGTTTGGTGATTTAGGGTTTGGAACTTATAGAGATAGTTTGAGGCATCAAATGACACCTTTTGGGGTCAAAACTTTGTGAGAATATATTGCAAGCCCTGGATGTTTTTCTACACGTTGAAATATTTCAAACTATGTGAAAATCACCTCAAACAAATTTTGTATGCAGAAGTTATGCCTCACACAAGTTGACCTACCATGTTGACCACCATGGTATTGAGTGAATGCCATGCCATCCCCCATTACTCACACATGTGGGGCTAGTCACATATGGAATTTCAATATTATTCTAAAGGGTCCAAAACCATAACACTAATTTAGGATTGAGTCATGAAAAAACCCTAACCCTAGATGGATATCAGGATATGTTAAATACTAGGCTACTAGAAAAGGAATGGGTTCCATTCTTTTGGTATTTTTATTATTCCATAACTAAGAATAGCATATAGGAGTGGATATTGAAGCATAACATGGGAGGTAGAAGATTTTGTAGTATAGGTTCAAGCCACAGTGTCCATGACAACTCCACAATGAGTGACCCTTTCTTTATACTTGCATTTCATATCTGAGAAAAAAAGAGAAGAGAATAGGCCTCACCTTCTAGTTGTTTTTTTCTCTTGTATTGGGTTTCTGAGGTCACATATTGTGTTTATTTGTGTGGAGGGTGTGTTCATTTGCTTGTTTCTTTTATTTTGGTTTCAATTATTTCCATAATTTTGAGCATTACACTAGTAATATTAAATTTGAGATGTAATGTAATAATCTACATAATAAAATATTTCAAAATATTATAAGATCTTTTGTGATGAATTGTTCTAGTTGAATATCTGTGACAATTTACAAATTAAAGATTCTACTGACTTGATCCACAAAATAGACAATCTCCATCTTGATGATCAACACCCTATGTTTAGTTTTGTTGTCATGTCCCTTTTCACCAAAATTCCTATTATGGAATCCCTAGTTGACCTTATTTCCAATATAGTTGACTTTTGAACCTTAAATCTTATCAAGATATTTGTTAGTTCCACTTTCTTCAGTTTTAGAGATAAATTCTATGAACAAACAAAAGGAACAATGATGTGCTTATCTTTATCTTTCATTTAGGTAACCATCTTCAAGGAACACTTTGAAACATTATCTCTTAATAGTTTCCATCTCAAACCAAAATTTTTATTTTGATTTGTTGATGTCCCTTTCATTATTTTTCCCCATGGCCATTCATCACTAATATCATGGAAACTCAAGAAGATAAAATCATTTTTTTCCCTTGATCTTCTAGTCACCCAACATCTAGATGGCTCCCTCTCCCATTAAATATTTCACAAAATAATCATACCAATAGATATACTTTTTCCTAATCCCACCACAACCTTGCTAAAAAAATTGTTTTCCTTAAAAGTATAGTATCCAAAGCCATTCAATTTTTTTCTCCCTAACACTTAGACAAAGAGTGACCCATCCTCACTAATGCCCTCTTAGCTAATGAATACTACATTTCAAAATCAGCATAGCTTTTGCCTCCATTATCCAAACTAATACTAAAAACCCTTTCTTGACTTATTTTCCTTGAGGCCAAAACTCACTCCCTTTCATTCATAAAACCATCAATCATATTCCAAAAATATAGCGAGAAAGGATATCATAACTTATTTCAAACCTCACAAAACCCTTACACAATTATGTAGAGGTGTTAAAGATAAATCGGTTCCTCTTTTATCTCAAGGGGTTTATTATATTCCTTGCCCATGTGGTAAATCCTATATTGACATCATCATTAGGAAATCCTTGGGAATGAAAAAATAGCCTAACAACATTAATGGAGAAAACAATTTCAAACTTATCCACCCCTAAAATCCCATCATCCACATATTCAACATTAGGCCCTTCTTTGTTTTCTTTCCACCTTTCCTTTCCCTTCCACATCCTTCTCTCCTTCATTGTGACACAACCTCTTCCTATTTATCTTTTTATTCATTTATATTAATTTATTTACCCCCTTGGTAAATCACCCTATTCCATCCAATATTTATCTTTTTATTCATATATTTTATTCATTTATATTCATCTCTTTATCCCCTTGGTAACTCACCCTATTCCATCCAATATCCTTTAATTTGATGTATTTCCATTGTAAATTTTCAAAATCAATACTTTAGTTTATTCACATTTGGATTCTCTATAAATTCAAATATGTTTTCTATTTTTTATGCTTTATTACTATCTCTGTGGTTTTGAACGAGAATAATACTTCTCTGGGATTTTGAACAGGAATAATACTTCTCTGCAGATTTGAAATTACATCTATATGGTTTTGAACGGGAATAATACTTCTCTGTTGTTTTGAAGGAGATATTTTATTTCTAACATTATATATCTGTGGTTTTGAATGGGAATAATAATTCTCTTTAGTTTTTACCTTTTTTTCCTAGAATATTCTCTGTAGTTTCTCTCGGTTTCTCCACAACCTCTCTGCGGTTTTCTGAAATTATTTTTGGATTCTTCAACCAGTTGAGCAATTGGACTATGTGAAATGAGGTGAACCACTTTTTACTTTGATTCAATTTTAATTTAAAATATATTTATAATCTATTAACGTTAAGAGATTTAAATATTTTTTATTTATTTTTTATTTTAAGTTTCATAAGTAAAAGTTTATTTGAGAGATACTAATTAATATCATTATTATCAATTAAAAAAAATTATTTTCCATTTTTAAAGTCAATCCAAATTAATAATTGTTACATTTTTTTTCTCTTCTTTTCAATATGAGCACTCCACCACCTATTCTAAAAACTCAGCCTAACAGGGAGAGGCCCCCCAAAATCACCCTAGAGATCCTTTGGGATTATATGGAATCAATAGAAAAAAGGAGAGAAGAGAGAGATGCCAAAATCCAAATAGAATTAGAATCATTAGAAAAAAGGAGTGAAGAAAGAGACGTAAAACTCCAAATAGAGCTAGAGGCAATGATTGATAAAAAAAATTAAAGATATCATTCAAACTCAAATAGAGGATATATTCTTAGGGTTTAAGAGTGAATTGCAAACAATGAAGGATAGGATTCAAGAAATGAAAAAACATAAACAATCAACCCAAGAAGGAGGGGTTGAAGAAAATCACAACTTGAGAGATAGGATTAAATAGCTAGAAGAAAAACTAACCAACACTTTGACCCTCAGTGATATGGAAAAAAAATTGAATATCAAACCCATCAAAGAGGAAATGAATAAGCTAATCGAACTAGACCATGAGCATAACAAAAGTGCCTTGAACCTCATATTTTTTTGTATAAAAGAACAACAATAGGATACACTAGCAATAGTAAAAGAATAATTAAATAATAAATCACAAATTGATACAACTTACCTCATAGAACCAAAGAGGCTAGGAAAAATAATTGATCACAAAGATAGGTTGATGTGTGTCAAAGTAATTTGTAATAACCATAAATATAGCATAATTAGTAAATCTATGAGATTAAAAGGGTCAGGAATATTTATAAATGAAGACCTCATTCCCGAAGACCAAGCTGAATTAAGGAAGGAAGTTCAAAAGGTAAAAGAAGCCAAGAAAGAAGGAAAATGGACAATAATTAGAAATCGAAAAGCTATTGTTAGGGATATATAACAGAAGGATAATAATAAATAGGAATTTGGGACACTCAGGATCCTTTTTTGGAATTGTCGTGGCTTTCCATGGAGCATAGGTCCTATGATAAGTTGGATCCCGAGTGATATTGATATTATATGTGTAGTTGAAACTTGGGAGCATGAGGATTCTAAGGTCCCTAACATAGAAGGATTTGTCTTGTGGTCGGCATGGAACAAAAAATCCAACCGTAGATGGATATGAGGCATAACGTCTTATATTAGAAAGAGAATTTCTCCTCACATTCAACTTCATAAGATTGACCCTCTCAATTAGTACATTTGGATAGAAATTTCAGACACCAATGCTAAGAAGATGTATATAGAAATTTGTTATTTTGCACCTATTAATTCTACTTTTTATAAGAAAAACAATCTAGATGACAATTGTCCCTATAATAATTTACAACAATATATTTATAGTTTGAAAAATGAAGGTAATATCCTCGTGCTAAGAGACTTTAATGCTAGGACTACAACTAAACAAGATACTATTTTAAGCACTGATTCCAACCATAATCCATTATGGCTAGATGAGGACCTTTTTTTAATCTAATAGCCACAAAAGAAGCTCTGAATACCTAATTGAGAAATTTTTTGGTACTAAGTTGGTCAAGCTCTGCAGCTCTCAAGACCTAATAATTTGCAATGGAGTAATAAAGTGGCCAAAATCCAACCATATGGATTGAATTCATGGGATAGGTAGTAGTGTTGTAGATTATGTGATATCTAATATCCCTGTTTCCAACCCAAGAGCAAATTTTGACCTTTCAAATGACCATGAGCCTGACTCTAATCATAAACCTTTAACCCTAACTCTAAACTTTTCCATGCATAGCAGCACAATTGAAGAGAATTATGATAATCAAAGGAATTTGTGCTTTGACAAAAGTAAAGTTGACATTTTATTAAAGGATTTAAATAGTAAATTAAATCTCCTAACTTATAAGGACAACATTGAAAAACTCTATCATAATTTTACAACTACCCTTTCCACTTCTATTAACAAGTTCTCTTTCAAGGTGTCCTATAAAAAGAATAATAAAACGACCAACCCTTGGTATGATAAAGAATGTAAAATTTCTAGGAAAGACATTAGGGATTCTTCTAATGAGTCCTTAAAACTCAATAAGATCAATACGTACAAAACCCTAATTAAAAGGAAAAAAATGTACTATATCAATAAAAGGCAAGAGAAACTTTTACAACTATATAAGTTGGATCCTAAGAAGTTCTGGAGCCAAATTCTAAATCGCAATACTAAAGAAAATAATAGGATTCCTTTAAGGGACTGGAATTCCTACCTTAAAAGTATTTACAAGTTCTCTAATGCCATGGACACCATTCCTATTGTCCTTACAAAGGAAGAAGTTTTTTCTTTAGATGACATAGAGTTCGGGGTTAAGTGGACTGCAGATGGGAAAGCTAAGGA
Source organism: Picea engelmannii (assembly GCA_009831015.1). Classification (NCBI taxonomy): domain Eukaryota; kingdom Viridiplantae; phylum Streptophyta; class Pinopsida; order Pinales; family Pinaceae; genus Picea; species Picea engelmannii. Next base: position 255,368 of record ML776680.1, on the reverse strand, counting down.
CATTGAATGCTACCAAGCAAAAAAAAATTAAATTGAAGGGCCAATCCTTATCCCTCGCATACACAAGCTCTTCAATTTAGTAGTCAAGTAGGGCTTCCCTAAACCCTGGACACAAATCCTCATTTTTTCTATTTTTAAAAATGGGGATAGAAACATTCCCTCTAATTATATGACCATTATGATTAGCCCGATTTTAGCCAAGATTTATGGAATTATTTTGGAAATGAAGATTATCCTTTGTCTAGAAAGTCATGGTAAAAGAGCTAAAGTCCAGGCCAGGCTTAGGAGATATCTTTCAATTTTGGACCATCTTGTTACCTTTACGATCATTGCAGAGGAGTTCCACAATACTAAAACCAATATTTTGTGTTGTTTTGTTGACTTTAGAAAATATTTTGACATGGTTCCTAGGAAAAACCTTTGGAATAGGTTGGAAGAGATAAAAGTGCCTCTCGAGTTGAGGGTTGTTGCAATAAGGATGTATGAGAATGTTATTTTTAAGTTTAAAAACACTGAGGGCTGGTCAAAAGAGATTAAATGCAATTTCGAAGTCAAACAAGGTTTTCCCTTGCCCCCTACCCTTTTTGGCATATACATTGACAAGTTAGAATATTTCTTGGAAAAATCAGGTTATGTCGGCCCTAATCTCACTAGTATGGTCATCAATCTTCTTCTTTTTCTGATGACATCATTCTTATGGCAAGGAGTCCCCATGATCTTGAAAACCAACTAAGAATCCTCAAGGATATTTGCTCCAATATGGGTATGACTGTTAATACTGATAAGACTAAGGCCATGATCCTTAAATCTAATAAGATCCCTTATGATACCTTCATATATGACAACAACAACTTGGAGGAATTGACTTCATAGAAATATCTTGGAATTGATATTCACCACAAGCTCAATTAGAATTACAACATTGAGAAAAGGATTATTGGGGGATGGAAATCTTATTATGGGCTTGAAAACGATTGTAAATCAACTGATCTTTGGAGTTGGGATAAGAAGAAACTCCTCTTTGAGACTCTTGTTACACCTGCTATTCTTTATGGATGTGAAGTATGGGGATGTAGTATCTCTCATGAAACCTGGAGAAAGATAGAGAAAATACAAAAGAATTTTATAACATATAATCTCAAAATGAAAGGAAATACGCCCTATCCCATCCTCCTCTTAGAAACAAGCCTCTCCCCCATTGAGATCATGTCTATGACTAAATACCTAATGTATAAGAACAAGTTAAACAATATGGAAGAAAAGAGGCTTCGTAAAATTGCTTCAGAATTGAGTCATAACCACCATCGATTCAAGCGAGGATGGCATAAAGATGCTCGGTCTTGGCTAAACTATTGGGGAATCATGGAAACACCATTTTGCAAAATAAAGATACTATTAAAAAAAGTCAAATCAAAATTTAAGGAGAAAATGTGGTGTGATAAAGAGTTATTGGAAAAAAGAAAATTAAGGTATTATAAGGATGAAATCAACCCTAATATAGAAGATCAAAATTATCTACCTGTTTTTCCAAGTATAAAGAAAAAAATAAGCATTACTAAGATAATAATAAATTCCCACGAGCTCCATAGTGAAACTTAGCATTGGTCAATTCCTAAAATTCCATGGGATGAAAGAGTGTGTCATCTTTGTGACACTAAGAAGGTTGAAGATGAAAAGCACTTTCTCTTAGATTGTCCAGCCTATACCCATATTAGATCTCATTTTCAAAATATTTGTCACACTACCAACCTTCCTAACCTCTTAACTCAACAAAAGTATGGTGATGTTGGAAAGCTTCTCTTAATGTTTTTCGAGCATAGAAACAAAATTCTAAAGAATTGCAAGTGATCACTTACCCTCTTAAGGTCCGATAGAACAATTCAGTCTTAGTGGATGTTAATCATCATCGTTATTATTATTATTATTTCTTTTTATCTTTTCATTTTCTATCTTTTATAATTTAATATTACATTATTTCACTTTTATTTATTTTTATGTTTTCTACATGAATTTATTTATTTTAATTTATTACTAAAGATTAATTATTTTTTCAAGATCCTCATTCTAATAATTTATGTCCTTGACCATATGTGTGTGTGTGTGTATATATATATATGTGGAATCTACATAGTCGACGTCTATAGTTTCATCAACAATGGATTTGTGTAGACTATAGAAAAATAACGTCAAAAGTAGAGATATAGAGAGGTATTCATAAAAAAACCAAACCATTGGGTTTGTCATCCCAAACTTAAATCTAAGGAAACCAACTTAGCAATCACATAAGCTACAATTGTCAATCCCACCAAAAAAAATTTGAAATGAAAATAAAGCACATGTACTTTAGGAACGTGCATGTGTTCCTAAAGCGAGTGCACATTACTAAAGAATGTGCATGTTACTAAATCACATGCACATTATTAGAAAGAGAAACACGCACATGTTCTTGTTAACAAAAAATAACTCTCTCTCTCCCCCTCTTCCCCTTCTCCCTCTCTCTCTCTATCTCTTCCCCTTTTTCCTTGTCTCCCTCTTCCCCTTTGTCTCTCTCTCCCCCATCGTTACTCCCCACTCACTCTCTCAATATTATCTCCACATTCCTCTCTCTCCCAA
>ML776680.1:233693-248212 GCA_009831015.1 Picea engelmannii | reverse complement strand
GCTGGATAATCACGTCCATGGCGGCTTGAATGGTGTGGGTTGGATGGAGGCCTTTGTGGTGCCCTTTCTTTTCCCTGACAGAGCAGTTATTGTGGGTATTCTCTGTGGAGTTTTGGCAGGCTATATCTATCTTCATATCAAGGGGCTGTTTCTGTTCTGTTGCAAGAAATGTTTTGGGTATGCCCGCCCTGAACTTTCAGATCCTTTGATTTGGCTTTGCCCCTCCTGCAAAGTCAGAAATGGTGTGTTTCTTGAACATTGTCATAACTGTCACCAGTCTAGGGTTTAGAGCTAAATATTTTTTTTTTTTTTTGACCATGGGAACAGCCCGCAAGCTAGATATATCAATAACTTGTGACTCAGCAGGGGCCAAGACGTCTCGAGGCTCACCGAAGTGAACCTCCCAAGAGTATATCCAACAGCCCCCAAGCCAGATATACCAATAACTTGTGACTCAGCAGGGGCCGAGACGTCCCGAGGCCCACCGAAGTGAACCTCTATCCCAGGGGTCGTCTGTTTACAGCTAAATATTACTTCGATACATTAGTGTTTTGAAGAGTTGTATTGAAACTGTAGGGTACCTTGCCTCATTTCATATAATAACACAATTTTTTTTTGCTAGATTTTGAGTAAATATTTTTGGAAAAAATTGGTTATTTTTGAGAAAATTGCAAATTTATTTATTTATTTTTAAATATTTTAATTTACAATTAACATTAAATTTTTTTATATTAATAAAAAATATTTGTACAATTTTTTTGGTGCTAATTCAAAAAGTTTAATCTAAACTTTTTATCTTTTAATTGTTTTTTAACATTTTTTTCAGTTTGATTTTACTTAAAATCTGGTAAGAAATTAAAATCTGGTAAGAAATGATTAAATTTACACTGAATAAATTTATATAATCGTAATACTTCATGAGTTTTCAACACAGTGAATCTAACAATAATTTCAATCCAAAAACTACTTTACAGCCATAACGCAATAATTCCTAGATTACAGCCATAACACATCCTTTTCTATTACGATTGATTTGACACTGTAAAATGAAAGGTCTCACTTTTCATCATTAGATTCAACCTCTTGGAGCTTTTCTACCTAAACTTTACAAAACATAAAATTATGTTTAAATTTATAATAATTTTATTAATACACATTTACCAGATTCAATTGTCATGTTATAATAATTATTTTCAAATTGCCATGTTAAAATAATTTATAATAATTATTTTCAAATGTAGAATTATCTTATCATATTACGTTGTGGTTTACTTTGTTATCATATAAACTTTGTTATAATTAAAGAATGAAAGAAATTGACTTGGAAAATAGGGTTAATTAAGTAGGATGTGATTTAGGATGAGATAAAATTAAATTATTAAATTAACAAAACTTTTAATATGTAAATATTTGATAAAATTTATTAAAAAATATTTTATTAAATTAATAAAATTAATATTATTAATATTTTTTTTTGAATTTAAATTAAAAGTTTAAATAAATAATAAATTAAAAGATAATATTTTATTTTATTATTTTTTATTTAATAATATTTCACAAGTTCTACCAGGATGGGGTGTCATTATGACTAGAATGATCACAAGTTAGATGGTCCTCAATGTTATCACCTGGTGTTTATAGTTCTTTTCGAGGTTTGCAACAAACACAAGCTTACATAACTAGGGTGAATCTTTTATGGCAAGTTTAATATCACATGGTACAATGGAGGTTAGATCTTCTAAGCACAGTACAACATCCATGAATGATATTTATGTTTCAGTGGAGGTCATAGTTATTGCACAAGACATAACTATGGGTAGTCTTGAAGTTCAAAAGGCCTCCGGACGATAGGTGCACATAAGTTCCGAAAGAGGAACAAATCTTCAATCTATCTCCATCTTGTTGGTTTCAGTCTTGTGCTTCTTCTAGTTGAGAATCGATCGCTTATTTGGTTTCCATTTCCTTAGAACCATGCCTCTCAAAAGGGCCAAAGTGTGTGGAGGCAATGGGACTTTTCATAGCTACTCTAACAGATATCACAATCCTTCTCCATCGTACATAGATGTTGGATTAGAACACTAGCAAATAGACGAGAGTGCAGAGGAAAGGGAATCACGTGACATCCAAAGTGGGGGTTGAGTTATGGGGCTATGTGATAGAATGGGAGGATTTTCCACCAGAACTTGGCTAAGAAAATGTTGATGCTCCCACGTGTCACTATGCGATTGATGTTCATAATGAGTTGGTCACTTATGCAACTTTGGTGTATATCAAAGGTTCCATACTTTTGGAACAGGGTGAAACATCCCATCAACAAGATGATGAGGATCATGTTGTGCGATTCTTAGAGGACCAATTACGGTTGATCTTCGAACTAAGAGGGGAAATGGCAGACCAAATTTTTTGGCAAGAGTTGATGGACCAAAGAATTGAGTCACTTTATGAAATACTCTCCATTCCCCAACAATGTCAACAACATCAGGCACGACCTCTCCAGTGAGTTGTTGTCCCAGTATGGCTTGATCCTCCCCAGGGTGATGACAAAGATTGTTCGACAGGCATATGATTATGATCTTCCGTTATTCTCTATGTTCCCATTCTCATACTTAGTTTCTTTATCTATAGTTTTTTTCTTATTTCATATCTTAGTTTGGTCAATAGACAACAAAACAATTATATGGTTGCAAATTTTGGTCCTCGAGGTAGAATATTTCAGACAATTCGATCCTTGTGCTAGGTTTGGTTTCCTTTGTTGACAGCTCTGGCATCAGGACTCCTTGCATGTGTTTTGATCTTTGAATATAGAAGGCAGGGATAATTTTAAGGACAAAAATTTATATTAAAATTTAGAAACCTAGGCTAATCTTACCAGTCCTTAATATGCAAAATGTAAAATGTTTGGCGATACTTTTGTAAAAATATTCAAATTTGTAAGTATTTTATATAGTTTCTATAAATTTTTGGTAATTTTTAAGGTAAAATAATTTTATTCTATGGAATCTCGGAGAATCGTTTTTAGAAAAAATGGAAATTAACCAATCTTTTTTTGGGAAAAAACATGGAAAATTATCCCATTTGAGAAAATTAGCCCCTAAAATCATCTATGATAAAAGGTAATACAAAACACTAACTTACAAAAACAAATCATAAACTCTATAAAAATATTTTATTTAATTAATAAAATTAATATTATTAATAATATAATTTTTAATTTCAATATCCTTTCTAGTTGCAACTAGAAAATATATTTAAGGGATATACAATGTCCATCTCAAATTTACATTAATTTCCTTTCTAGTTTCTCCATTTCTTTAGACTCCATGTAGTAGTAAGGTTAAACATGGATATAATGGGCTATAGCTAGAGGGTTATGTTTATCATTTTTCTCATCCATTTCCATCACTCCCTTCTCTAAACTAAGAGCCTCTTTGGAGAACAAGTCATCCTTTTCAATGATCTCCCTATACACATGCTCCGAGGTGGGAAAAGTAAAATGAGCTCTAAATAATCTTTGATTTTGCAATTAAAGGGACAAGTATTAGATTATTTAGCTTGAAATTTCCATTTGTTCACTCCAAAATGAGAATAGACTCTCCTATTACTTTCAAGCTATTTAAACCTCTTTCCATGGCATTTTTTAGAAACAACCAAAGTGCATATAGTTCATCTTTATTGCTAGTTCTCTCTCCTAGTATTACTGCTTTAAAATTGAGCATGTTATTATACCTTATAAAATTTAAGCCTGCTTCTGCACACTTACATTGATTATTGACATACCCCATCAAAATAGCCTAATTTTGTTCCATTTCTATTTCCAAAGCCTTTAATTTTCTTTGTTTATTTACCTTCCTAGGTTACCAGATACCTCCATAGGCATATGTGATTTGGTGATTGACTTGTATTGGAAGAATTTCTTTGTTTTGAAAGATTGTTTGATTTCTAGCCAACGAGAGTTTTATGATCTCTTACTGAAGCATCCGTACATCACATGTTCTATCATTCAAGTGATGAATTCCACTTCCATTTGCCTTTACCATCAAATAATTTTAGTGCCTCTTCCCATATCTCTTTTTAAAAATGGATAATGTACAAATAAGTAGCTTATAGATTCAACCTCCCTCTTACATATGATACACAATTTTGGTCCTTGCCATGCCCTCTTTTTACAATTTTCCTAGGTTATAACCTTATTAGACAAGGTCGACCATAAGAAAATATTTGTTTTAAGTGGACATTTAAGGTTCCATATAGGTTTCCACCATCGTGAGTTATTACCTTCTTCTCTCTCATTTATGATTTCTTTATAGCCTAATTATGTTGTATAAGCACCTGTAGATTTGTTTCTAGACCATACAATATAATCTTTCTTTGTATTCAATCTAATAACACTATTCTTGAGTTTCTTGGTATACTACCATTCTTTCGCTAGTTGTCACTAGATACCCTATTGTACATTTGACTTCATGCTTGATTACATACTATAGTTGTTTCTAGATACAACCTATGCTAGATAGCATATCTCCTTGCTTTCCATTATTTTAGACAAGCTATAATCCCCTACTCAACCCATCCAAGGGTTATGTTGGAAGCAGGACAAAGCAGAAAGAAAGGCTATTTTGGGAAGGAAGGCATGCACTAGGAAAGCGACATCTGGAAGGAAGAGCGGCACACGCCCATGCATGGAATACCTAACAACATTAGGGTTAAGGTTTTTGTAATACATTGTAATGGCCAATGAGCCAAAAAAATATAAATATAGATAATTAGGTCTCATGGAGAGAGAGAGAGAGAGAAGAGAGAGAGCTAGGACAAGAGATAGAGATGGATCTTTTGCTATACGACCTAATTTTGTAAGTTATTGAGCTGGGGAAAAGTAAGGAGGGTAGACCTTGAGGGTTAGATCACAGGCTGAGGGGATTGGTACGGTCTAGTCTGCCTCATAATAGATCTCGACCCTACGAAGAGGAATTTTAAAGCGCGTGGTGTTGTAGTTTTGGAAATGCTATAATAAAAGAGCTTAAGAGCCAGATCTTTGTGGACGTATCCCAGGAGGGGGTGAACCACGATAAAACCTATGTTATGTGATTGAATGCATGTATTTTGTTACTATTTTAAGTAGTTGTTGATATGCTAAATGAATGAGTTGATTATATTCCATACATAATCATGAATGTCAGTTTATTGTGTTAATAAGTTAAGTAGAACTCTCAACGCATGATTCTTATACTCTCACTCAATCCTGGACTGCAAACACTTGAGTATTGCAGTCACCCATTAGAACTATCTCGGGTGAGACTACATAGTGCACTATGTGCGTTGTGTTGCCTTCTGGTTCACCAGGAGGGGCGATAGTTTTAGAGGCTTTGTTGGAACCTTAGTAGACATGAACCCTAGGTCAAGCGTATTGAAGATATAAACTCAGACATATAAAATATAAACCAACAAATGGTTATGTTTCCCGGTTGGAATAGTATAAGATTGAGTAGATGGGATCTGTAAGATTTGTGGATGGCGAGTCAAAATAATACTAAATCGAACGACGAGAAGGTGAAAATAGTGAGCCGCTAGAAGGGGATGTTGAGACCGAGGAATCCCACAAAAGAAAAGATCGAAAGTTGGCTGAAGACAAAAGAGATGGAGTTTTTGCAGAAAGATAACAGAAACCCTAGAGTAAAACCACATAAATATCTTGAGAAATACGTGTTTACTAATTTGCATGAATTTTTTTTCTGTGATTTTCCACACTTATTGCAGGAGGGGATATTAATTTTGAAGGATAACCATGCAACAAACCAAATCCAACAGTTAGAATGGACCCCAGTTCAGATTGAGCAGTTACAACAGGTGAACAACAATTTCACTTGCGCAGTAGATTTTTGGCTCGACTGTATTGTAGCAGGCTTTATAACAGAATTTGCAGTCAATACGACGAAGTCGTACTGCACAACGGAGAAAGAGTTTCTACGTGGGTCTCGAGGAAGGTATATTAGATCAATGTATACTTCTATTAATATACTTCTATACAACATAGGTGTAATGAGAATGGATTCAAACAACTAAACTTCCCTGTGTGCATGGGGGAAGGGGGGAAGAACTGACATAAAGAGGAGAAATGGAAGGAGAAGTGGATAAAGGAAAGACGGAGGAACCATTGGACCCAATCATGATGGATGAAGACCAAATCAAGTGGGTCATGGAGATAGTTGGAAAGACGTGCAGTGGAGTACCCTACCAATACAAGGTGAATAAAAAGAAGAGAGTTGTAGCTACGAGGGAAGGCTTGGCAAGTGATGAAGAAGAGATAGAGGATCTTCGGGCTATTGAGAAGATTGAGGAAATCCTGTGTGCAACATATGAAAGGAAGACGTGAGGTCCAAGAGTGGGAAGAGAAGGAAACAATCATATGCATATTAATGTCAGTGTGGAACCCATAAACCCATGTGCGATTAATACACCAAAGAGAACACGACCATTTAGACAACCGAATTTCAGGAGAAGAAAGACAACAGGAAGTACATCTACACAAGGAACAACAACTAGAGGAGCCAGTTCAGGAAGCGCTAGTCAAGTATCTACACCTCACGGAGGTAGTAATTCAACATTCAAAATGGCAGAACATGATCCCACCATTAGGTTACCAGAATTTAAAGGAGAAGCGTCGAAGGACCCGAAAAAGCACTTGTTTATCTGTGAAAAGATTTGGGAAGTAAAACAGATCACAAATGAAGATACTAAACTTGCATAGTTAGCGATTACACTAAGGGACCACACACTGGATTGGTATATGAGTTTAGCTACAAACAATACACCAGGGACAACCAGAACGATTTTGGACATCAAGAAATTGTTGATAAATGAGTTTTAGAAGCCAAGTTCAGAAGATTAGTACATGAACGAGATGATAGAAATTAGACAGAAACTAGGAGAATCTGTATGGGAGATTGACCATAGATTCAAGTGACTAAAAGGGAAGTTGAAATATCCCATGACTGATATGCAACACATGCACCTGTTCGTCAATTCACTGCTACCACACTTAAAATACCCATTGCGACAATAGAATTTTTAGACACGGGCAGTTTCTCTGCAGGCAACCTTGCAACTAGAAGAAAACCAATATCAACAGACAGATCTATCCATCAAAGAGCTAAAGGAGGATTTGAAGAACTTAACGTTCCAACTAAACCAGAACAAAAGTAAGGACAAACAAAAATTCGTGTGGTGTACCACTTGCAGGACGAAAGGACACCACAAGAACGATTTTCCAACATTTGTGCAGTATATGACAACAAGAATGCCAAATCTGTTACCAACAGGAGGACTATGGTGTGAAATCTATAAGAAATCGAGCCATGATCCATATCATTTCCCAATGACGCATAAATACCAAACAGTCCCAAAGAGTTCATATTGAAACTTTTGCAAGTCCATGGGCCATGATGACAAAGATTGTAGAACTATGGATTCGATGCGAGAGAGGACATCAAATGCATATAGGGTGCAGGAAGAAATGATGACTGGGAAAGCCACACCACAATTTAACCAAGTTCCAGCTACATACAACATTGCGCAGCAACATTATAATACAAGACGATCATTAGTAAAGGGGCGCTAGGGTTGAGACCCCATCTATACTTAGGGTGCCTGGCTTTGTCCCTATTGATGCATTGTTCATCTTGTCGGCTTCACTGTTGTTTTCCCTTAGTATGTGGTAGAAGGTGGTTCTGATATCTCAGGAGACCAGTCTGGTTCTGTCCATGATTTTTTTTAGGCTTGGGTCTCTGGGGTTTGTTCCCAATATCATCATTCTTATTATGGTTTTGGAGTCCCCTATAACTACAAGATCTTGAATTCCCTTGGATTGGGCTAGTTGAACTCCTTTTAAGAGGGTGTAAGCCTCGACTTTGTTGTTAGTTTCCGTCCCCAGATTCCAATGGTAGCTTGAGGCTTTTTTTCCTCCAGGATCAAAGACTAGCCCTCCCATGCCTACCTCCCCCGGGTTTCCCTTTGAAGCTCCGTAAAAAAAAAGGGTATGGACTTTTTTCTTTTGGATCCATAGTTCTATGTTGAGAGTGTTGTGAAGCTGCCAACTTGATCTATTTGTTGCAGTGATGTGCTTAGAAGCCCTGAGATTGAATCTTGCCATCCAATCTTTTTCCCGAGCAGTCCAATTGGTTGGGTCCTCTATTTTTAGGGGTTTTGAATTTATGGATTCTGAGAGAAGTAGCTTCGCTTTAGCAGCTACTGTTTGGGGAAGGGAGACCTTCCCTTGAATTTTTTTTACGTTTTTCGTTAACCAAATATGCCAGCAGATAAACTTTGGCATCACCTGCCAAATGAACTTCAGAGTTGGATTGTCCTTGAAGGATCCCCGGTAGTACTTGTCCCAGTTTCCCAGGCTAGGATGGGGAGAAGAGGGCCATCTTATATTTCTAGCAAGATCCCCAAAGGATAAGATCCAAATATTTCTCGCAAAAGAGAAATCCCAAAATAAATGGATGATGTTCTCTTGACTGTTTTAGCAAAGAGGATAGATGAAGGGGCCATGAGAGCCTCTTTTCATGAGGTTTTCCCCTATTAAGATTTTATCGTGCACTAGATTCCAGGTGAAGAAGTTGATTTTGGGGAGGGAGTCCTGATTCCAGACATTATTCCATTTTGTTGAAGTTTGATAGTCTCTCGTGAGATCGAGGATCTTGTTATAACCATCTTTGACCAAGTATCCTTTGTCCCCCCAACCCCTACTATCTGGAAAAAAAATTTGAATGTGGGTTGCCCCTTTTGGAAGCATGGTCAGGTGATGTCGTATAGGGTGCGCTTGCTTGTGCCTAACATCCAACACTTTAGATCCATGATATTTCCTTCACGAGGGTTGAAAGTCACCCCGAAGATTTGATCATGCCAGATTCTAATTGTTTTATGATTGCCCGAGATCCAAGAAAGGTGTTCTTTGAAGAAGGGGGAAAGGCCCTTTATTAATTTCCATATTTGAGAGCCTGTTTGATGGGTTTGTGGATTGTCCATACTCCTTTTTCTTTTACCCAGTCTGTACTTATTGATGAGTGCTCGTTTCCACCAGTCATTACCACTTGAAACTTTCCTCCAAAGGAGTTTGTCTCCCATTGCAGAATTGGTGATTTCAGGGTCCTTGATTCCCAGACCCCCACTTTTTTGGGGCAGAGTGACTATTTCCCAATTTACCAAGTGGAATGTTTTGTGCTTGGATTTTCCCCCTTGCCACAGGAATTTACACATAAGTTGGGCCATTTCTTTAAGAATTGCCTTTGGGGCTAGAAGGGTAGAGAATTGATACAGGGGGAGAGTCGAGAGAATGGATTTGATCAACACCACCCTACCTGCTGGATTGAGCCACCGTGACCCCTATTTTTCCATCTTTTCCCTGATCTTTTGGATGAAATGGTGCCAAAAATCTCCAGGGAGCGCTCTAATGCAAAGAGGAAGGCCCAAGTATTTGAAGGATTTCCAGTATTGGGTAATGGAAAACCCCATGATTTGAGATATTCCCACTCTGATAATTGTCGAGACATTCCAGGTATAAATTTAACATTTTTCTTTGTTTAGGAGGCCTCCTGAAACTATAAGGTAGGTATCCAGGACTTGGAGGATTGTTCTAGCCAGGGTTTTGGAAGCTCCACTTAGAAGGATCGTGTTGTCTGCAAATTGAGAGTGGTTCAGTCTTTTTACTCCTTGAGCGATTTTTATTCCAACAATGTTGCCATTTGCGCTTTCCCATTCGAGATTTTTGTTTAGTGATTCTGCCATGATCACATAGAGCAGGGGGAAAGGGGGCAACCTTGTCTTAGACCCCTGGACACCTTGAATAAAGGACCCAGTCTGCCATTTATTAGGGGTGCTATCCAAGGAGAGGCGATACATGAGAAAATCCAATCCATGAAGCTATGACTGAAACCGAAATTTCTCAAGACCTTGAAGAGGAAGTTATGTTCCACTCTGTCAAAAGCGTTGGCCATGTCTAGTTTTATATCCATGCCAGAGTCCTCCTGGGAGCTGCTGGCATGGATTGCCTCTTGGACAAGAATGAAGTTGTCCCAAATCTGGTGACCAACTACAAATCCTCCTTGGTTTGAAAGGATTAGTGGGCTGAGGAGGGGGTTGAGTCTGTTTGCAATTATTTTGGACAAGATTTTATAGGAAATGTTGCACAGGGATATGGGTCTGAAGCGATTAAGGGAGGAGACTCCAGGTTATTTTGGGAGGAGAGCCAGGAAAGAGAAGTTAGTTGCTCCACCCAACGTTTTAGCCTTGTGTGTGAAATGTACCATTCTTATGAAGTCTTTCTTGATGATATGCCAACATTTTTAATATAAATGCAAGGTGAAGCCATCAGGAACCGGACCTTTGTCATCTTGGAATTGGTTCAATGCTTTGAGGATTTCATCTTCCTCGATGGGTTTGTTAAGGTGGGTGTTGTAAGCCTCAATAATCTTTCGAGGAATATGATGGAGAAAGGCTTCAGAAAGGTGATCCTCGTCCTTGCTAGAGGTGTTGTACAGATTTTGGAAATGGGAGGAGGCGTGCTACTTGATTTGGGTGATATCCTTCAGGATTTCATCCTCAAGGGTTTTGAGTTCAGAAATTTGATTTGACCAGTTCCTGACTTTGGCTTGATTGTGGAAGGAGGAAGTATTTTGGTCTCCGACTTTCAGCTAGAGACTCCTAGATTTAAGTCGCCACACATTTTCCTCTTCAGCTAGAGCTTGGAGGTACTCTTTGTGAAGTTTTTTCTCTTAGGTGAGGAGGTTCTGTTGAATCTCTATAGTTTCCATTTCTTCTTGAAGAGCCTCTAGCTGAGACTTTTTGTCTTTTTCTTTGCTTTGCGCAGTGTTGTTAGCCTAGCTCTTTAAGAGGTCCTTAACTAGTTTGATCTTCTACACCCAGATGTAATTTGGTGAGCCTGTGATCCACTAGTTCCATATCTTGGATATGGATTGAATGATCTCAGGTTTGTCCAGCCAGAGGGGGTTTAGTTTGAAGGGAATAGGACCCCAATTATGTTGAGCTTTGAAGGTCATTCTTATGGGGCGGTGATCCGAGCCCGCCTAAGGAAGATTAGTTGAGAAAGGATTTTCGGGGAGGGACAACAGTGAGTTGTTGATAAAAAATCTATCCAATCTTGTGGCTACGTGTCTAGGCCCTACTCTTCTATTATTCCAAGTGTAGATTCCCTTGTTCGAGGGAACATCATAGAGGTCCAAGTCCGAGATAAGGTCCTCTAATTGTTCCCGAAATTGATTTCTTACCACCGAGCCTTCTCTTTTTTCATTTGAGGCTATGGTTGTGTTGAAGTCTCCTGCAATAATGAGGTTATGGGGAGGATTCTCCTTGGCAAGGTCTAACAGGGATTGCCAACATTCAATTTTTTCATTATAATTGTTTGGCATGTAAACATTGATGATGGAAAAAAGCATACCTGAGACTTTATTGAGAAGATTTACCATAATCCAGAATTGGGTTTGCATTTGAGCTTGTAGGTCGAAATCTTCCATCTTCCATATAATTTTGATTCCATCTGAAGCCCCTCTAGAGCTCACTGCATGACCATCACATTTGTTCCATATTTTTTGCAGGTCTTTGAGGGTTTCCTGCTCCCTCATTTTCGTCTCCCGGAGCATGAGGATTGAAGGTTTTTCTTCTTGTATCAATTTTTTGACTTCTTCTTTCTTGAGATTACTTCCTAATCCCATACAATTCTAGGAGATGATTTTCATCATTTATCAAGATGTTTGGGTGCCCCCTCTTGAGGGTTGTGAAGTTGTTCCCTTATGTTGGGTTGCCTTGTTCTTCCTAGTTTTTCCATCTATATTTATAGTTTCCTCGATTGTTTTTTGTATGCCTAGTTCCTTTTCTCTATCTGCTGTCGATTCTCTTTTATTTCTGTGTGATTTCCTTCCAGGTCTCCTACTGTTTAAAGTTTGAGTTAATTCCTGGTCGGATTCACTTTCTCAGGAGTCCTGTCTTGCTTCTTCTGACATTTATGGATTTTCCATATTTGGGGTGTGGAGAGATTTTGAGGATTCTCCACTTAGATCCGTGACTTCTTTTTCCTTTTCTAGGGCTTTGTTATTTCCTTTTCCTTCCTCTTCTTGTCCCTTTCCATTGTTTTCTTCCTGGGATTCCCTTACTTCTTCAACGTCGTCGTCTTGGTGGAGCTCTGCATATCGATTGTGGCTTGATTCTCCTTTTTGTGGGGATCCAAGACTTTTTTCTTTTGGATCAGGAGGTTTTTCCATTTGGTTTTGAGTCGGAATAGGTTGGGTTTTCCCATTTGTTTTTTTCCTTTTTGGTTGTTGCCACTGATCTTGTTTGGGAGCTTGGTCCTGCATGTCTTTGTCTTGGGGACAAGATTTGGAAAAATGTCTATATTCGTGGCAGATTTTACATTTGAAGGGAATTTGTTCATAGTCTACCTGTTGAATGTAGGACTAGCTGTCCAAGTTCAGTTGTATTGCTTCAGGGAGACCTTTTTCCAGATCCACTTCTACACACAGTCTAGCGCAGGCCTGAAGGCCTTCACGGGGTTCAACACAATCGATGTACTTGTCGAGGGTGTTTCCTATGTTTCTAATGGTTTCATTGTTCCAGCAATGGAGGGGGAGGAAGGGCAGCCTCACCCATACTGGGACTGTTGAGGGGATATCATTCTCTGGACTAAAGTCCGGAGCCCATTTGTTCAAGTACATTCCTCTGCCCCCCATGAAATAGGGACTGCTTCGAAAAATCAAATCTCTATCTTCTTTTTTTTCGAACAAAAATGCGAAGAATCCCTTACCACAAAAGGTTGCCGACAGTTGTCCCTTGATCAACTTGCGCCAGTTTGCTTCCAACCAGATGTGCATGGATTTTGGGGATGGCTACAGTCCTATGAATTGGCCTATTAATCTTCGATCTGCGATTATGAGTGCCAAAGGTCGCGCTGAAGGGGCGAATACAACAACCTTGGGGATTTTGGCCTCCTTTTTGATGAATCAGGAGGGTGGGGGCTTGGGATTTTTAGCGTAGGACGAAATGAGGGCTTGGAATGCCTACAGATCTGGGGACAAGGATCCCGAGGGTGGATCCCTTCCCTCAAAGGGGGCCATTAATGTGCGCGCGCAAGTGTTGAAACCCTAACACCTTTTTTTGCAGAGTCTCAGAGACATGGCTCTTCCAGTTAATTCGATAGTTTTCATGTCATATATATATCACATCATTCTATCACATGAATCGTATCACATGGTCCAGACATCATTCTATCACATGAATCGTATCCATTTCACTTATAACACAGTGTCCCTGATTTGCAAAGGAACGCGGCTTGAGCAGCAGATGGGCAGTGCCATGTTTGGATTCACAGCTCTCGTCCTTGCGTTTTTATCTCATTCTCTCATCGCCATTATCGCATTGATATCAGAATATGCATATCCCGCTGGGAATGCCCAGGTTGGATTTTCCGCAGTGGTTCTTGTAAGACTAATCTCTTAAATTAGTTTTTAATGACCCATATGAAGAGACGGATGTGTTGGCAGCCGTTACAGTTTTTACGGAGCTCTTGGTAACGGTTTCAGGAATGGTCTCGAATCTCCTACTCTGATGGACAGGTGGAGAATAACGGTCTTGGGGAAACCGGTCCTCTCTCTGCCCATAAATGAACCTTCAGAATACCCATCTCTGATGATCTGAAAGTGCGTATGGTAGAAGGGTAAGAGAGAGAAATCCGATTTCTGTTCTGTGCAGAGGGTCTTCATTTCTGTTCTGTGCAAAGGGTTCTTCAAGAGGTTTCTGAAAAATGTAGCAGAGACTTCACTGTTCTAGAGTCTGAAGTAGTCAGAGCCCTGCACAAATGGATCCAGGTATTGATTCAATCTCTGATTAAATTCCACTGCAATTTAATGCTGGTAAAGAACTGGAAAGTTCTAGGTCCTGTAATTAGTTAACAAACATTTAGTTTGTATTAAGAAATTTTTTTAACATGTGGTATCAGAGCGTGCGTAGAGAACTTTCTCTTCTCTTTCCATTAATTTTTTATCTAACAAATGCATTCTGAGAAATCGTATATAAGTTTTGTGAATGCATTTGATAGACCATTTTAAAGCCACTGTATGAATTTAGGGTATACAGTGTGCAAATCATAAACAGATGAAATTAACTGTTACTCTGTTATATTGAATACTTTCTTTTGCTATAAGTATGATGACAGAATGTTTTCTGTTACTCTGTTTAAACACATTACTGTTGAATCAACATGCAGAGTCGTTACATTGATTTAAGGTCTATATTAAGATACGGTTTGGTATCCACCAAAGTGGTCCAACCGGAAAGACTCGTAGATATTAAGTCAAATTATCGAAATTTAGGACTTGTTTCCCCTGGTATTAAAATAATAACTCTACAAATCGCAATTATTTAGTCACAAGAATATTAGGTTGGCCCAAAGGTGCACCAAATTTTTGAAAGATTATTTAATTGGAGTAGGATGATTGATGGGTATTCACAATTGA
>ML776680.1:206384-229823 GCA_009831015.1 Picea engelmannii | reverse complement strand
GACTAATTTAAACAAGTTACTGATGTTGTGGTACATGAAAGGGACTATGTTGTCTTATTGACATGGAACCGTCACGACTCGCATTACTAGGTTGTTTAATTATAGTATTATGATGACCAAACTGAAAACCAAGATGAATATGATTTATGGTGCACCTAATGTCTACTCTGTTAAACTCTAACATTAAGTTATCATATGTGCCAAGTGGGAGAATGTAAGACTAATCTCTTAAATTAGTTTTTAATGACCCATATGAAGAGACGGATGTGTTGGCAGCCGTTACAATTTTTACGGAGCTCTTGGTAACGGTTTCAGGAATGGTCTCGAATCTCCTACTCTGATGGACAGGTGGAGAATAACGGTCTTGGGGAAACCGGTCCTCTCTTTGCCCATAAATGAACCTTCAGAATACCCATCTCTGATGATCTGAAAGTGCGTATGGCAGCAGGGTAAGAGAGAGAAATCCGATTTCTGTTTTGTGCAGAGGGTCTTCATTTCTGTTTTGTGCAAAGGGTTCTTCAAGAGGTTTCTGAAAAATGTAGCAGAGACTTCACTGTTCTAGAGTCTGAAGTAGTCAGAGCCCTGCACAAATGGATCCAGGTATTGATTCAATCTCTGATTAAATTCTGTTGCAATTTAATGCTGGTAAAGAACTGGAAAGTTCTAGGTCCTGTAATTAGTTAACATACATTTAGTTTGTATTAAGAAATTTTTTTAACAGTTCTCTCCCTCAAGGTCCTTGTTAGCAAGCTGGATGACCACCTCCATGGCGGCCTGAATGATGTGGGTTGGATGGAGGGCTTTGTGGTGCCCTTTCTTTTCCCTGACAAAGCAGTTATTGTGGGTATTCTCTATGGAGTTCTGGCAGGTTATATCTATCTTCATATCAAGGAGTTGTTTCTGTTCTGTTGCAAGAAAGGTTTTGGGTATGCCCGCCCTGAACATTCAGATCCTTTGATTTGGCTTTGCCCCTCCTGCAATGTCAGAAATGGTGTGTTTCTTGAACATTGTCATAACTATCACCAGTCTAGGGTTTACAGCTAAATATTACTTCCCGTTCATTAGTGTTTTGAAGAGTTGTACATAATGTACAACTTGAGTGGGCTTAATGGTTAAGAATATATGCTTCTTCTCAAGAGGTCATAAGTTTTAATCCAGACAGGATTAGAGTATGTATACCTAGGATGACTTTACCAATAAGGTGGAGGGGTCTCATACACCAATTTGATATCTAACTTATTAATAACCTTAAAAATAAATTATTATTGAGATTGTAGTATCTCTACCTCTTTGTTTTTGGTTTGAAGAATATTCCCTATATAAAAAGAATATTTTTCTACTTACAAATTTATAAATAAAATTAGAAAATATATAAAGTTAGAAAATGATGACGTTATTACTTTGTTTTGTAATCTGATTTTGTCTTTTTAATAAATTTTTTTTGTAATCTGATAAGTTTTTTTAAGATATAAACGATGTATAAAATAAAAACTCCAAAATATAATCACTATTTAATTTGTTATTTGATTTTTTTAATTCATAAATAAATAATAATTATTTTATTTTATTTTGAATTTAATAATTAATTAAAATAATTAATTTATTTTTAAATATTTTAATTTACAATTAACATTATATTTGTTTATATTAATAAAAAATAAAGATAAAAATATTTGTGCAATTTTTTACAGCCACAATAAGTCCTAGATTAACCTGAACCAATTTCAATTGTCATAAAATTCGATGGGTGGAAACAAAACAAACGCTCAACCTATTTTTTCAGTTTCTTTCAAAGGGAAGACTCACAGAAGGCGACGATCCTTCGTTTGTTGGTCATATGTTGTGGAGAAAATGCTCCACACCTCCTTTTCTAATACGATTGATTTGACACCGTAAAATGAAAGGTCCATTACATGATCGGCTGCACCAAAAACATATCCTTTTCTAATACGATTGATTTGACACTATAAAATGAAAGGTCCAAGAAGTGCAGGCCGGTACTTTGATTATTCTTCCACAGGGAATATTTAATAGCAAACCTCAAGCGTTAGACACCCTTGTTATAAGTGTATGGAAATTTATTAATGGCAATTTTTAAAAAAATAAAGAGATTTGTTATAAATAAAGACACGTGACAAGTTTTTTTAAGAAATCATTTTTTTTTGGTTTGAATGAGTTAAGAAACCACATTTAAGTCTTTATGGGAATTGAACCTTACCTTTTTTTCCAAAGAAAATTTGCTCAAAATTATATTAAGATTATAATTTTATTTACATCTTCATACCATACCAAAATTGTCATCCCACAGTTCAAAAATTCAAATAGTCGCTACTAATGAGAGACTTTTTCATTCCCATCCAGCTCTATAATTGCTATGACTCAATAAGCCCCAACTAGATAAACCAGTCTGATGATGATTACAAATCCATCACAACAGAAAAATGAAAGTACAAAACTGTTACCCCATTCATCAAAATAAAAATATAATATGGCCTTCCTAGAAAAAATACCCATATTATCTCACAATCACCCCAAAATCCATGGTCCACCGATTTGTAGGAAGCAAGTATTAAAAAAGCTTAATATGAGTCGATGGGCCATCCTTCCCATCATCCAAATGGTAATAAGTTAATCTGCCTGAAGGCCCAAGCAGTGCTTGTTTGGAAAGGCGATCTGCTTCCTTGTTATGCTCCCTATAGATGTGTAAGTAGCTGATTTCTTGGAACAATGAAGATAAATCCTTGGTTCTGCGCTTCCATCCTTCTAAATCGCTAGCATTTAATATACATTTTTTGTTGAGCCAATCAATTATAACCTTCGAGTCTCCAAGGATTTTTAACTTTGTAATATTTCAGAGTTTAGCAATAGTTAATGTTACCGATGCCCCCAATAACTCGGATTTTGAGTTTGTCATGCCACTGCCTCCATTTATATGCCATCTACAAGCTTTCTGAGCATAAAATTTAAAAAATCCCCCAACCCCACAGTTCCTACCCTTCATGATAAACGCTCCATCAAAAAATGCAATTATATGATCAACATCTTGAATCATCGGGCTCCATTTAATAGCATTCACAACTTTTGGGTTGTTACCTGGGCATAGATTCCTTAAGGTTTTAATTATAACTGCCCAACATGAAGGGAATTTATCCTCGAATAATTCTTGGTTTCTTTAGGCCCATATAAAACAACAAACATGTACAGCCAGATTTATCGGACAACATTTGTCTTTTACCCAAGACTCAAAGCAATGGTTTAGTGACTGTCCATTCCAAAGAAAATTTTCATTAAGACGAATTGATAGATTGCCCCAAAATGACTGAGTAAATTGGCAGTGCACAAGCAGATGATCAACGTCTTCATTATCACCCTTGCATAAGGGGCACCGGTCGGGACCTTGCCACCCTTTACCCTGTAATAATTGCCATGTTAGTATTTTGTTTTCAACAGCCATCCAAATAAATAGTTTTTTCTTCAATTGAATTTCCCATTTTCAAATTTTGTTTTTCCAACCATTCATCTGTGGCCACTCAAAAGTAGAGGTTAGTGATGCATATATATTTTTCACTGACATTTTACCCGAGGAGTCTCCTCCTGTCCAGATCAAAGTGTCTTCCTTCTCGTTGAGTGATACCCCTGCCTCATTTAAGTTATCACAGTAATGTTCCCATTCAGATGCTAGATTGCCCAAGATCCCCAAATCCCTTCCGTTAATCCAATCCTCAGATAATGTAATCGAATCTTGATTGACCAATGCTAGGTCCAATGTATTTATTTCTTTCTGGATAAGAACAGTTCTCAATTGTTCGGATAGGATAATCTTTTGTCCCAAACCAAGGATCCGATCTCTTCCTAAAACAATGTTTTGTCCCTTTCCTGAAGTCCAACTCAACCAATGAAGTATAACATGTATTATTTGAACCATGCTATTCCACATCCTCGATGCCACGCTCACTCTATGACTAGCCATCTTCGACCAATCAGTAACTATAAGATTCTTCATGTACTTATCTCTTAAGATCTTATGCCAAATCCCCTGTTGAGTCAAGACCCTCCACAAAGTGTTTGCGTGAGTGTCGTATTGAATAATACCAGATTTCTAAGCCCCCAGCCCCCCAAATTTTTTGGTCTTGAGAGTAGTTCCCATCTACATAAGTGGATTTTTTGTGAATCTTTTCTCCCATTCCACAAGAAATTGAACATTAATCTCCTAATTTGATTTAATACCGATTGAGGAATGGCTTCCATTGACATCCAGTATACAAGTTGGCCTTCTAATACTGTTTTCACCAGAGTATATCTACACCCCAATGAAATCCATCTATTGCACCAATTCTCTATTCTCTTCGTAATTTTATTTAGGAGCCAATCCCAGTCTTCAGTCCTGTAGGATCCAGTCTTTAACCGGTATCCCAAATATTTGAACCCTGCGGACAACTCCATAAAAGAAAAGGGAAGAAGATTTTTGAAAGGAGTAAGATCGCTGCCCGAAATTCTTGCATGATGGGCTATAGATTTTGACTGATTAACCATTATTCTGAAGGCTTTGCAAAATAAACAAATGATTTTTTCTATATCCCACCATTCCTTTAAGGTCGCCCTCATCATAATAATAACATCATCGACAAACAATACATGAAGAATCTTATAAAGACGAGAAACTTTAATCCCTGTGATTTTACCTTCTCCGTGTGTTGATTTCAATAGTAAACTGAGCCCTTCCATGACAAGGATGAAAAGCAGGGGCAACAACAGACACCCTTGTCGCAGTCCCCTACCATTCCTAAAAAATTTTGTGGCTTCCCCATTAACTAAAATTGCAAAGGATGATGACGAAACACATGCCATGATCCAGTTGGTCAATTGAATTCCGCATCCTGTGGAAATTGGAATAAGTCTTAGGAAGTCCCAATCCACACAATCATAGGCCTTCCTTAAGTCCAGTTTTAATACCAAGGCACTTAGCTTCCTCTTTTTAATACTGTGTAAACTTTCATGCACCGTTCCAATAGCTTCTCGGATTCTCCTACCATGAAGGAAGCCCACTTGTTTTGTAGAGAGCGCGCTGGAAAGAAATGGTTTTATCCCATTAGAGATGATCTTTGTAATTATTTTATAACACAAATTACATAAGGATATCGGTTGGAAGTCATTGAAAATTTTGGGCTTGTTTGCCTTCAGAATTAAAGTCAAAAACGTTGATTTTAGGCTGCCCCCTACCGATCCTAACCTTCTCGTTTCTTCCACCATATCGAGAATATCCTGGCCAAAAACATCAAATAAATGTGTAAAAAATTCAGAGGTCCATACATCCGGACCTGGGCTCTTTTCTTTTTTGAACTTGAAGAGAACATTTTTTAATTCTTCCATTGTAACAGGGTGTGAAAGTCTAGTAGAGTCCTCCTCCTTGAAGACCTTAGGGAAATAACTGACAATCTTGACTTGTTCGACCATGTTCAAAGTCTCTTGTGCCATGTAGAATTCTTTTAAATGCTTAAAATATGCCTCTTTAATAGCTACCGGATCTGTAAACTTTGACCCGCCTGTGTCCGTAATCTCCCAAATGTGTTTCCTGGCTCGATTGAAGTTTGCAAAATTATGAAAAAATTTTGTGTTATTGTCTCCACTAGACAACCAAATGGATCTGCTACGTAGCCTCCACAATTCTTTTGTGCCTCTTAGGATATTGTCCCTTTCAAATTCCTTCAGACGAAGGCTCCTACCTTCTTCCAAATTTGTATAATCTGCTATCAAGTTGGTGATCAATAACTTGATTCCAGCTTCGAGATCTTTGAGTTTCTCAATGTTCCTTACCTGTTTCCCCCTAAACCATTGTTTAGTTTTTTCCTTTAAAACTCTTAACTTCCATACAATCCTTTTCCAAAAACCACTTCTTGTCAGGAATAATGGATGACTCCAAGTTTCCCGAACCAGTATTCCAAATTCTGGATCAGTTAGACAATGTGCATTGAATTTAAATGGATAGGCTTTTTTATCCGGAGTGGCTTCCAACTGGAGGAGAATTGGTGCATGGTATGATATGAATGGATAATCTACCAATGAACGAAACAATCCCACAGTTAATAACAGTTCTTCAGAAACAATGCATCGGTGGAAGCGGTGGCTAGAAGGTAGCCTACCAAATTTATCGGCTTCGTATCTATCAAATTTGTTTCCCCAAAAAGATCCCTGTAAAAATCGTCAAAGGTAGCCTACCTGGTCCCCCCCCCTATAATTCATCTAGAGAACCGATTAAATTTAGATCACCAACTATTATTAGATTCTTTATATCCAATAAACCATTGTCGGCAACCAACTTCCAGAATTTTATGCGATCCATGCATGGACCATAAACATTCAACAGTGTTAATTCCCGCTTGTCCTTAATGCTGATACCTGTTAACAATATGCCACCAATCATGAGAAAAGGAACCAGTTTATAAATTGTTGGATTCCAAGAGACAAGTAAGCCCCAGAGGTTCCCAAGGCATTAACCACACAAGATACCCACGATGGTCTGAGGGCATGCATGAAATCTCTGGAGTTTTGTGTTGATACCAACGTTTCCTGGAAAAAAAATGATTTTTGGGAGAGTTTGTTCCAAAAGTATTACAATCGAGGCCTTTTTAAGGGTGCCTCCCATCCCTCTAATATTAAAGGACAATAGTAACATTATATATCTCATTCCTGGGATTTCATTGCTCTAAGAGGCCCTCCATCTATGGGGGAAGATGAGAAATCAACAGAATTATGCATTAGTGAAGCTTGTTTTTTCCGGGTGCTTCTAGTTTTTAAGGGTGATAATTCTATCCCCACTCCCCTCGACCATGCAAATTTTTTCCCCTCCCCTGTATTATTTCGGGAGGAATTCCCCTTCGAACCCAGTCATGAACCCACCACCGATTTCCCTTTAAAGACTGGTAATTTAGTAACATTTTTATTACCCCTGACAAATGGAATGAGTGAGTCGATGACAACACTAAGAGTTGGTTCATCCATATCCAACTCTCTGTAACCCGATAGAGTTTGGGTTCTCCTTTTGTTTAAAGGAGAGTTGGCCAGTGGAGGACTGGCGGGGCCGGGAAGGATCTCAGTTGAGAATTAGGACTCCAATAGGGAGGGTTTAATGGCAGCTGCGAGTAAATCATCAATAATCTCAATCCCAATGCATATGGGGGGAGTAGACCTTGTAGTACTCTCAGGTACCAACACAAGATCATGACTTTTATGTCCCCCAATAGGTACAGACCCAGGGGCACCAGAGGTAGAGAACTGAAGCCAAATAGATTTTTCTAATGCCTCCTTTTCCCAAAAGGAAAGTGAAGAAAAAAAATAGGGCAGTGTCGTTTCAACTTACTAGAGAGTGTGTCCTGGTCCTCCTCTAGAAAAGTAGAATCCGGGTTGAAGCGTAAGCCATCACTAACATACAAATCAATCTCTGTCATGGAATCTGGAGGTTCTCTTTGTAACAGTGATTCCTCAGACTCCTCTTCCGTCGGTGCACCTGTGCATTCTCTCCGAACATGACCAATACCACGAACACGACTAGAACGAAAGGGTAAGCCAAGGAAATCCAGTTTCTTCCTAAAGTGTTGGCCGCGCCATTCGATATCTAGTACCTCTGACAGTCCACCATGAATATCCACTTTGGCTAAAACCATAGCCATCTTTCTTGACGAATTTGACAGGACTACCAGATCCACTGCAAGAAACTTCCCCAAGGAATTCCCTATGGCTCATAGAGCCCCTAAATTCCACAAATGTATCAGAAGTCTAGGCATGAGAACCCACAGTGGCGGAACTGAAAATGTTTCATCTCTGGGTCAAATTCCACTCTCCAACGCTTAAGCATAATACTCCACCCCCCGTTTAACCAAGGTGATTCTAACAATATGGTAGCATCTTCTGGTGATTTTCAAACGAATCCCAACCACCCTTTCGTCAAATGAAGGGTTTCTGAATTATAACCTAGGAAATATGTCCACTGCTGTTCCAACCATTTCAGGAAGCTTCCCTTACTAAGAAAAGGATAGGCTAGTATACCCACCACCCCACAGAGTGCTAACCTAGAAACCTCTTCCAAGCCCACATCAGACCCAAGAACCATCTTTTGAACCTTCATGTTCTCCTTCCAAGATTTTTTCCCTCAGAACTCAATCGATAGAGGAAAGTTTAGTGAGTTTAAGCCCTGCTACTTTGCAAAGTTCCCCCCGAAACACGGTCCTGTAGGAGTAGCAATAGTCTTGTCTATCACATGCAAGGAAGATTTGTTAAACGCCTTTGTAGCGACACTCTGACTAGAGAAAAAAGGTTCTTGTCTACCAGAGGATCTCTAAACAGATGTCAGTGAAGAATTCCTTTCATCTGACCTGTTCGCCACATCAAAATTAATTGGTAATGAATGAGTTTGGCCCCCACATAGTGCATCAACCTTTGTGACTAAGCCTTCATGCTGCCACCCCAATTCGTCTTTGACGTTCATTAACTCAGAGACATGATTAAAAACATTTTTTAAGTTGTTTTGAGCCATGCGTCCTCCACTTAAGTCACCAAACCAAGAATGGAGTCAGTTCAGTTTCCTAGAAAGGCAAATGAAATCAAATCCTCTAGCTCCACCGGTGAGAAACCTATGGCTTAAGAAGGCTTGTTAATGAAAATAATAAATATTTAATAACAAACCTCAGTCAGTTCACCCAACATGGGGAGTCTTAATGACTGCTCTTCAAGGAGAAAACCATCAAGGTTAATACAAGGCTGATCTTTTGCCAATATATCACTCCGCTAATAACTAAACTTGTGCCCTTAAGCGAATCTAGGAAAATAACTCTACCAAAATAGTTTGAACAAATTGTAAAGAAACATCTCCAAACTATTTACTATCCTAAAATCATAGCAATTCTGCCAATGAAGCTCCAGCTTTAAGAGAATCTAAGATAACTAACTACCAAAATAGTTGGTAATGCTTATTTTGTGCTATCTCCAACCTAACTACACCTATAATCCTAGTAGGTTCTGTCGTTGATGATCCGGCTTCCAATTTGTTTACCTTAACCTTGAAAAACTCTTCACTTTCCACCATTAAACCTAATCCCTTCACGCTTTTGTACCTAAACTTTACAAAACATTAAAATTATTTTTAAATTTATAATAATTTTATTAATACACATTTACTAAACTCAATTGCCATGTTATAATAATTATTTTCAAATGTGGAATTGTCTTATATATTAAGTTGTGGTTTACTTTGTTATGATATAAACAACTCTGGCTTTCATATAAGCAACTTAAATTTAGTAGTTAGAGATTTATGAAAAACATTATGTCTTCACGGACAACATAGTGTTGGGGTCGATGATTAGAAAGAGTAATTTAATTAATGCACCGATGAGGTGAGAATAAGTGATATCCCATGTAAGATATGATCGTTGAGAAATAATAGCAGAAAATAAAAGTAGCAGAAATTAGTGGGGAAAATTAAATTGTTGAGTTGAATATTAAATTGTTGAATTAATTAAAGAAATAAATAAATTGACTTGGGAAATAGTAGATATAGGTAGAGTTAATCAGGTAGGATGTGACTTAGGATGAGATAAAATTAAATGAGATAAAATTAAATGGATTAAATTAACAAAACTTTTAATATGTAAATATTTGACAAAATTTATTAAATTAATTAAATTAATATTATTAATAATTAATTTTTAATTTAAATTAAAAGTTTAAATAAATAATAAATTAAAAGATAATATTTTGTTTTATTATTTTTTATTTAATAATATTTCATAAACTCTACCCCGGATGGGATGTCATTATGACCAGAATGATCACAAGTTAGATGGCTCTCAACGTTACCACTTGGTGCTCGTCGTTCCTTTCGAGTTTGGCAAGAGACACAAGCTTACATAACTAGGGTGAATCTTTTATGGCAAGTTTAATATCACATGGTATGATGGAGGTTATATTTTCTAAGCACGATACAACATCCATGAATGGTCTTTATGTTTCAGTGGAGGTCATAGTTATTGCACAAGACATAACTATGGGTACTCTCAAAGTTCAAAAGGCCTCCAGACGATAGGTGCACATATGTTCTGAAAGAGGAATGAATCCTCAATCTATCTCCATCTCGTTGGTTTCATTCTTGAGCTTCTTTTGGTTGAGAATCGATTGCTTATTTGGTTTCCTCTTCCTTAGAACCATGCCTTGTAAAAGGGCCAAAGTGTGCAACGAAAATGGGACTTTTCATAGCTACTCTAACATATATCACAATCCTTCTCCATCGTATAGAGATGTTGGCTTAGAACACTAGAAAACAGATGAGAGTGCAGAGGAAAGGGAATCACATGACATCCAAAGTGGGGGCTGAGTTATGAGGATGTGTGATATAATGTAAGCATTTTCCACCATAACTTGGCTAAGAAAATGTTGATGCTCCCACGTGTCATTGTGTGATTGATGTTCAGAACGAGTTGGTAACTTCTACAACTTTGGTAGATAGAAAAGGTTCCAAACTTTTGGAGCACAGTGAAAGATACCATCAGCAAGATGATGAGGATCATCACGTGCGATTCTTAGAGGACCAATTACAGTTGATCTTCAAACTGAGAGAGGAAATGGCATACTAGAAGTTTTGGCAAGAGTTTATGGACCAGAGAGTAGAGTCTCTTTATAACATACTCTCCATTCCCCAACAATGTCAGCAGCATCAGGAACAACATCTCCAATGAGTTGTTGTCTCAGTATGGCTTGATCCTCCCCAGGGCGATGGCAAAGGCAGTTCGACTGGAATATGATTATGTTATTCAGTTATGCTCTATGTTCCCATTCTCATACTAGTTTCTTTAGCTATAGTTTTTTTCTTATTTCATATCTTAGTTTGGTCAATAGACAACAAAACAGTTATATGGTTGCAAATTTTGGTCCTCAGGGTAGAATCTTTCAGAAAATTTGGTCCTAGTGCTAGGGTTGGTTTCCTTTGTTGACAACTCTGGCATAAGGACTCCTGGCATGTATTTTGATCTTTGAAGATAGAAGGCAAGTATAATTTTAAGGGCGAAAATTTATATTAAAATGTAGAAACCTGGGCTAATCTTACTAGTCCTTAATATGTAAATGTAAAATGTTTGGTGATACTTTTGTAAAAATATTCAAATTTGTAAGGATTCTATATAGTTTCTATAAAATTTTGGCAATTTTTAAGGTAAAATAATTTTATTCTATGGAATCTCGGAGAATCGTTTTTTAGAAAAAATGGAAATTAGCGAATCTCTTTTTGGGAAAAACCATGGAAAAATAGTCCATTTGTGAAAATTAGCCCCTAAAATCATCTATGATAAAATCTAATACAAAACACTAACTTAAAAAAAAAATCATAAACTATATAAAAATATTTTATTGAATTAATAAAATTAATATTATTAATAATATAATTTTCAATTTCAATATCCTTTCTAGTTGCAACTAAAAATATATTTGAAGGATATACAATGTCCATCACAAGTTTACAATAATTTCCTTTCTAGTTTCTCCATTTCTTTAGCATCCATGTAGTAGTAAGCTTAAACATGGATATAATGGGCTATAGCTAGAGGGTTATGTCTATCATTTTTCTCATCCATTTCCATCACTCCCTCCTCTAGCCTAAGAGCCTCTTTGGAGAACAAGTCATCCTTTTCACTGAACTCCTATACACATGCTCCAAGGTGGGAAAAGTAAAATGAGATCTAGAATCTTTGATTATTGCAATTATAGGGACAAGTATTAGATTATTTAGCTTGAAATTTCCATTTTTTCACTCCAAAATGAGTATAGAGTTTCCTATTACTTGCAAGATATTTAAACATCTTTCCATGACATTTTTTTTAGAAACAACCAAAGTGCATATAGTTCATATTTATTGTTATTTTTCTGTCCTAGTATTAGTGTTTTAAAATTGAGCATGACATTATAAGTTATATAATTTAAGCCTCCTCATGCACACTTACCATGCACACTTACGTGGATTCTTGACATGCCCCCTCAAAATAATCTAATTTTGTTGCATTTCTATTTCCAAAGCCTTCAAATTTGTTTTTTTATTTACCTTCCTAGGTTACCAGATACCTCCATAGGCATATGTGATTTGATGATTGAATTGTATTGGAAGAATTTGTTTGTTTTGAAAGATTGTTTCATTTCTAGCCAACAAGATTTTTACGATCTCTTACTGAAGCATCCATACATCACATGTTCTATCATTCAAGTGATTAATTCCACTCCCATTTGCCTTTACCATCAAATAATTGCAGTGCCTCTTCCCATATCTCTTTTTAAAAATGGATAATTTGCAAATAAGTGGTTTATAGATTCAACCTCCCTCTTACATAGGATACACCATTTTGGTCCTTGTCATGCTCTCTTTTTACAATTTTCCTAGGTTATAACCTTATTAGACAAGGTTGACCATAAGAAAATATTTGTTTTAAGTGGACATTTAAGGTTCCATATAGGTTTCCACCACCATGAGTTATTACCTTCTTCTCTCTCTTTTATGATTTCTTTATAGCCTAATTATGTTGTATAAGCACCTGTAGATTTGTTTCTAGACCATACAATTTAATCTTCCTTTGTATTCAATCTAATAACGCTATTCTTAAGTTTATTGGTATACTACTTACATTCTTTCGCTAGTTGTCACTAGATACCCTATTGTACATTTGACTTCATGCTTGATTCCATACTATAGTTGTTTCTAGATACAACCTATGCTAGATAGCATAGCTCCTTGCTTTCCATCTCCGATTTCCATTATTTTAGACAAGCTATAATCCCCTACTCAACCCATCCAAGGGTCCTCTCCTATTCCCATCCTATCATCCCTACTACTTCCCAATCCAACCATATTCCTAACAAAGGAAAGACCTTAATTAATTCCTTTCAAATACTTGAACATCTTACATGCTTTTTTGCTTCACTCCTTATCTAGTCTTCTACAATCCCAAAAGAAATACATTTTTCAATCATCACTTTTCCCCACAACCCCTTTACCTTCAATATTGTCCATAAACTCTTTGCTGCTAGAGCTTTCCCAAGTAAATGCATGTTTTTTAGTCCCCATTTCCTTGTTCTATAGGATTTACTAGTTTCTTCCAGTTAACCAAACAAATACTTTCCTTTTTCTCTATACATAATAAACTAAAAGATGTATTTCTTATTCTATCCAAGACTCCTTTCAACTTATTATCTATTGAGTGCCAATACATCAATATTCCCTCCAATACTGATTTTACTAAAATCAATCTACCTCCTTTGAATATCCACTTGCAACACCAATTGGTCACCTTGCCTTTTGTTTTTTCATGAATCCAACTCCCAACATTTACCCTATTATCATTAGGTTTAAGGGAAAAACCTAAATATTTTAATCCTCCCTCAAGGCATTGCATTATGTATGACAAAATTGAGAATGTTTCCTTGCTAGTTCTTCATCCAACCCATTATAAATAGGGTAGATTTATTACCACTTACTTCCATAGATGATGTAGCTTTGCAGTATATGCCTAAAATTTCTTTGTACCTTTTTTCTTCCCTGGGTGATCCTTTTCCAAATATATATCATTTATAAATAACAAATGACTCAAATTCATATATATTCCTACTTTGTGCTTATTTATAAATAACAAATGAGTCAAATTCATATATATATTCCTACTTTGTGCTTATTAGAGACTCTTCTATTTTTTCTACTATGACCATCCTACTTAAACCCTCCGCCACAAGTAAAAAGAAGAATGGAAAGAAATGAAATCCTTGCTTTCCCTAGATAGGGAAAAACAATTTGGAGTTGAACCATTTACCATGACTGTAAAAAGTTTAATGTTACACGACCCATTATCCAATATATTGTTTTGACTTTCATTTCAATACGAATCGACACCAATCTAAGATATAACCAAAACACCTTATCATAATCCTTTGCCAAGTTTAATTTTATTATTTCTTACCTTTATTATATGATGACATTCTTGGGTTGTACTGCATCATGTATTTGTGTATTATGGAGAAAGAAAAATTATTCTTTTTCTACATTGATAGAATTCTTTTTAGTCTATTTGCTAGGATCATTGCTATTATCCCATAATGAAAAAATTGATAGGATCTTATTATTTTATAAACAGAGTTCCACAATTATATTGGTCTATAATCGTTAAAATGACTTTGGATTGATTTTCTTTACAATCAGAGCTACACAAATTAAGTTAAGAGCCCTCATTCTATCCTGGGCTCTTTTCCTTCTTGAAATATAAAAGAATATACCTGACCCCTCCTTTGCGACTTCAAATTCCAATCTTCATCCTCGGAAAGTAAGAGATTACCTCAATATTTAAGAAATGTTATCCCTTTGATATTCTTGTTGCATATTTTTAAAGTTACCAACTCTTGCAAATGTTATTTCATGAAATTTTCCAAGTTTAGTCCCCTCCATGTTTTTAATCTACTAGATTTAATTTATATTTCTTATATATATATATATATATATATATTTATTTGTGTGTCTTTTGGTCCCTCTATGCTAGAGAAATCTCTTTGCTCTTCAACCTCCATTCTATTTCCTTTTGTTCCAATAGATTTATATTTCTCATTTCTAATTCTTTTAGGATTTTTAATTCCTCTTTTATAAAAACTCCAACAAAGTTATTTTCCAGAAGAAATTGTATTTTCTCCTATATATCTGTTATATCTTTCTATGCCTTTTTGAATCTTTCCTTTTCCCATCCTACTATAATCATTTTGACTTGTTTTAGGATTTCCATAAACTGGAACACAATTATTCCTGCATCTGAATCATGTTTATTCTATTTTTGTTTGAAAAAATTCTTGAATTCATATTCCAACGATTTGTAATGGAACTTGAAGGGAATTTGGGGTTTAGAATCTTAATTTTATGATTGCAATATTATTGGGAGATTTGACCCTAAGATATCAACACTATAAGAAAGAGCAGATATAAACTCAATAGGCATGGACGAACTACATGGAATCTTCACAGCATGTGAAATGAGAACTGAACAGGAAAATCCAAATATAAAAGAATCAGCCTTCAAAGCATCCAAAAGGTCAAAGAAAAAGAGAAAGCAAAAAGAAAAATAACATAGTAGAAGCAGTGACGTCTCAGAAGATGATGAAGAAGCGACCAACTTTGTCAGAAGATTGAACAAGGGAACTGACAACAATTATAGAGGTAAGCATCCTTTGATTTGTTTTAATTATGATGGTATTGGTCATTTTGCTAACAAATGTCCTCATAAGAAAAAGATAAATGATGAAGGTTACTCAAATAGCAAACAAACATATAAAGGAAAAAGAACCACAAAGAAAGTTTTCAAGAAAATCTTATGCACCAAAGAAGACATCTCATCATTAGATGAAGATGAAGTCAATGACAGTGAAACAAAAAGAGTTATATTCATGGAAGTAGAAGACTCTGATAAAGAAGACTTCGAAGAAGAATATGAAGAGGCCAAAAAAGAATATGAAGAGGCAGAAGTTGACTACCGAGAAGAATTGTTGTGTGCCATAGAAGTTATCAGAAGAGAAAACAAGAAAAACAAGAAACTACAAGTGGAACTAGACAAGAAAGAAGACACTCAGGAACTAGAACAAATGATCACAAATTTGAAGGTTAAAATTGAAGAAGATAAAAGAATTGAAGAAGAACTCAAAGAACATCTAGAAGGAAGAGACATGATCATTGGAAATTTGGAAGCATAAATTGTGACATTAAGAAAGGATCTGCAAAAGAAAAATATGCATAACAACTCAAAAATTTTGAATGACATTATTAGCATTCAAAAACCTCATCATGACAAGTCCGAACTTGGATACAATCATACAGAAAAGGGATCAAGCTCCAAAACAAGAGAACAAGAACCATATCCAAAAATCTATGCAGAAAAAATCAAAGGGGATAGGAAGGTCAATAAAGAAAATTACAGGGACACTCCTCCATTGAGAAGATTTAGATTTCATAATCAACGATCGACAGAAACATATAGGCCTCAGGAAGAAGAAGGATTCATAAGGGTACCTCCTTTCAAAAGATATTCAACTCCCAGGTATCAAAAGATATTTTTGGGTTTATGTTATGCGTGTAATAATTTTGGACATAAAGTTGTGAATTGCATAGCTAACAACAAGAACATAAACAAATTTGAAAGTCATACACAAAAGGGTTATCCAAGAAGGCCTAGTGAAACACAGAGAATAAGTTACAATAGGTTTGAATATTTCAACACTGAAGTGGAGTGCTACAAATGTAACAACTTTGGACACATGCCCAAAGATTGCAAAATGACAATCCCTCCTAGAGAACCACAACAGAACAACAACAATCACAAACATGAACCTCATAAAAGGACATGGATAAGAAAGAAGAATCAGTATAGCAATGAAGAATGCACACTCGCTCTACAAGCTAAGCAGAAGAAACGTGGTTGGTATGTTGACAGTGGTCATTCAAAACACATGATAGGTCATAGAGACAGGTTTATTACATTAATAAAGGAAAGATATGGATCAGTCTTCTTCGAAAATGATGATTCAACTAAAATCATTGGAAAATGCACAGTTAGAATTGGGAACAAGAATACCAAGGAATAAAATGTTCTACTAGTAGAATATATGAAACATAATATTCTAAGTGCGAGTCAAATATGTGACCAAGGTCATAAAGTTACTTTCGATTCACAAAAGTGTGAGATAAGAAAAGAAGGTTAAGGAAAATTGATTGAAACAGATGTGAGAACTTCAAGCAACATATATGTATTAAGTGAAATTGGAAATGAAAAGTGTTTCCTAGGAAAGGAAGATGAAAGTTGGTTGTGGCACAAAATAATGGGTCACATACATTTTGATAACCTTGTTAAAGTCAACAAAAGGTAAGAAATTATAGAAATTCCCCAGATCACAACACCAATCAACACTTTATGCAAGCATTGTCAACAAGGAAAGCAAACAAAGACCAAGTTTAAATCAAAATAATATTCAACGACAAGACCACTATAAATTGTCCATACTGATCTAGTTGGACCAACTACAACAAATGGTTTAAAAGGTGAGAAATAATTTATGTTATTAGTTGATGATTATACAAGAATGATTGTAGTTTAATTTCTCAGGAATAAGTCAGAATCTTTTGAAAAATTCAAGATCTACAAGGAAATGGTTGAAAATAAAATGGATTCAAAAATCAAATGCTTGAGATCTGATAATGGAGGAGAGTTCACTTCAAAGTAATTTATGGACTACTGCAACAGGAATGGAATAAAAAGACAATTCTCTGTTTCTAGAACACCTCAACATAATGGAGTTGTTGAAAGAAAGAATATGTCAATATTGGAAATGGATCAAGCAATGCTAATGGAATCCAAATTGAAAGATATATTTTGGACACAGGTAGTGCATACATTAGTTCACATTCAAAACAGAGTAATGCTCAGAAACAACACTGACAAAACTCCCTACGAGCTATGGAAAGGAAGACTAGAAAATGTGAAGCACTTCAGAGTTTTTGGAAGAAAATGCTACATCAAAAGAGAAGATGGAAAAATGGGAAAGTTTGACTCTCATGTGGAAAAATGATTACTTTTTGGTTACTCAAGTACAAGAAAAGCATACAAGTGTTACAACTTGAGATTGAACAAAGGTGTGGAAAGCATCAATGTAACAATTGATGAAACGGGTAGACAAGAATTAAAGGAAGAAGAAAATGAATCAATGGAATAGGTTTACGAAGAAGAAGCAAAAGATGAAAAAGAAGTAGAAGGGGAATATGAAGAGGATCCGATAGAAGAATAAGAGCAAGTTCATCAAGTGCCTCCAAAGACACCTAATAGACGAGTACAGAAGAATCATCCTTCAAATCAGAGTATCGGAAACAAAGATGCAGGAGTTGAGACTAGAAGAAGAATCCGTTCACCAGAAAAAACACACCTAACACTCTCATCTACGATTGAACCAACCTGTTTTGAAGAGGCCAACAAGGATGAATTTTGGAATAAGGCCATGGATGAAGAATTGGATCAAATAGAGAAAAATGACACTTGGGAATTAGTTCCAAGACCAAAGGATAAGAATGTGATTGGCACAAAGTGGGTATACAGGAATAAATTGAATGAATATGGAAATGTTACAAGGAACAAATCTATATTGGTATGTAAAGTATATGCACAGGTTGAAGGAATCGACTTTGAAGAGTCATTTTCCCCAGTTTCCGGAATGGAAGCAATCTGATTTATTTTAGCTTATGCATGCTCCAAAAATATTAAAGTGTATCAGATGGATGTAAAATCATCTTTTCTGAATGGGGAACTTGAAGAAGAAGAATACATTGAACAACCAGAAGGATTTTAGTTGTCAGAGAACGCACACTATGTGTGTAAATTAAAGAAGGACTTGTATGGTCTAAAACAGGCTCCTAGAGCATCGTACTCTTGACTGGATAAATATATATAGCAGGCAGGGTTCAGAAAAGGAAGTGCAGACATCAACCTCTACATAAAGGTAACTCAAAATAATATTTTATTAATTGAATTTTATGTTGATGATATTATTTTTGAAAGTATTGATGACATGTTAAGCTAGGAATTTGTAAAGGACATGCAAAATGAATTTGAAATGTCATTACTTGGAGAACTATCCTTTTTTTGGGTCTTCAGATACATCAAAGAAACAAATGAATTTTTATTTCTCAAACCAAGTATATCAAAGAAGTGCTAAAGAGGTTCGGAATGGAAGATTGCAAACCAGTTATCACTCCCATGAAAACCAGTTGCAAGTTGAGAAAAAATGATGATTCAAAGTCTACAGATCAAAGGAAATATAGGTCAATGATTGGTAGCCTACTATATGTTACAACATCCAAACCAGATGTAATGTAGGCAGTTAGATAGGTGGCATGATTTCAAGCAGCACCAAAGGAATCACATGTATTAGCAGTGAAGAGTATTTTTAGATATCTCAAAGGAACGAAAGAGTTTGGATTATGGTATCCAAAAGGAAAGGATATATCACTTATTGCCTACATAGATGCAGATTGGGTAGGTTTCATTGATTACTGACGAAGCACCAGTGGAGAAGCGTTCTACTTGGGTGAGTGTTTAGTATCATGGCTAAGCAAGAAACAATCATCAATATTTTTATCTATAGCTGAGGCAAAGTATATTGCAGTAGCAACATGTTGTACACAGGTTATATGGATGAAAAAAACTCTGACACATATATAGGTTGAGTATGATGAGCCCATTCCAATCTATTGTGATAATGCAAGCACCATCAGTATCTCAAAGAACCCGGTGATGAACTCCAAGACGAAGCACATTCCAATCAAGTATCACTTTCTATGGGAACAAGTTGCAGAAAAGAACATTATAGTTTAATATGTGGGCAAAAAAGAACAAGTGGCAGACATCTTTACAAAATCGCTTCCATGAGAAGTCTTTGAGTATCTTCACTAGAGACTCAGAGTTATTTCTACTCCAAAATGAATGTTTTTTAATGCTTATATTATATGTCTTAGATGTACACGAGGAAGTACCATACAGAGGACAGTTCAGGTTGGGAGATCAGATGAGTCAATTAGGGGGAGAAACCCCAAATGGAAATATACCTTTGCCATTGATGACAAAGGGGGGGAGATTTATCATATACATAGGACAGAGGCATAGTTCTAGGGGGAGCGTTGGTCACATAGATGCAGACATGGTTCTAGGGGGAACACGAGTGAAATGATTTTAGTATTGCATCAGAGTGTTGCCATCAATGCTAAAGGGGGGTATTGTTGATTAATTGGGTTGGTTGTCATTGATGTCAACCCTTGAAGAAAGTCAGGTAGCGAATTTTGGTAGCACAAAGGTTTGGGTAATGGAACCAAGTTTGTTTGATGTATAATGGTATGAGTTTTGATATATTTGCAGGTAATACTATTCTATATGGATAGTACATGTCATGCCATTTCTGGTGGTATGTGGAACATCACATAACTCCTCACGGTTTGAGAGTTATGGCCTTACGAATTTGGAGGACCCTCATATGTTGGCTTGAAGCCTCAAAAGATCAAAGAAGTCAAAGTTATTGAAAAGAAGAAATTATTTAAATAATAAAGTGAAGTGACAAAGTCAAAGAGTATTATTTAAATAATAAAGTGAAGTGACAAAGTCAAAGAGAATTATTTAAATAATAAAGTGAAGTGACAAAGTCAAAGAGAATTATTTAAATAATAAAGTGAAGTGACAAACTCAAAGATGATTATTTAAATAATAAAGTGAAGTGACAAATTCAATGAGGATTATTAAAATAATAAAGTAAATGGAGAAATTTCTAATTATGGAAAGTCGTTAGAAGTGGGTTAGCCCTAAAATAAAGAAATTGGGTTAAGATGGTTAAAAGGTAACCCCTTGAGGAAGCTACATGAAAGTATAAATAAGAGGCAAGGCTCTCTCATTTTAATTACACTTGACCATATTGAATATCTACAGGTGAATGAGGTAACCAAAGGATATCTAAGCTGAATTTCAGAGGGAAGGTGAAGTAAAGAAGGCCGAATTCTTTTGATGATGCTTTCTAAGGTATGTCATTTATAGGTCATCTCACCATTTTCGCAATATTTTTTTTTCTAGAATGATTCAGACTGTGAAATTGGAAGGGCATTGAGGAAACATATCCAAGTAGATGTGGTAAAAATTTCATCTTGTGGGTCCTTTTATTTTTGGAGTTACACTCCGTGGAAAATAGGGTTTGTGGCTAGTCTTGAAACTAGTCTAAAACATGTGTTTCGGGTAAAAATGTCATAACTTCTTCATAACAAATCCAAATTTAGTAAGACCAAATGCGTTGGTTAGAGTACAGTTTGTAGTATTATGTGTAAAAATTTTAGATCCATACAACAAATATTTTGTGCGAGGTATGCTCTACAAGTCCACTCTCTAGAATAAGCCAAAATTCAACAAGGTATGCCATTTTTGCTATAACTCATTTTCTAAGAGGTTTCAAGTAGTGACACCTGGAGGAATTGCATAAAACAAACCGAAAAAATTTGTGTACTATTTGCATATCTTTATTCGTTACAGGTACATAGTTATGATTATTTCAAGTTAGGATTGTTGACTAATTGAAAACTAGTCATGTGAGACTAAAGTAAAGTTTGATGAAAATGCTAGTCTCTTGTTGTTAAAGTTAAGGAAGGTTTGTAGGTTGAGGTACAGGTTGGTGCATTGCTGATGCACTTGTTTATGGTATAAGTTGATTACAGGTTGTTTGGTACAGGTTGGATCATGGTTGATGCACTTGTTTATGGTATAGATTGATTACAGGTTGAGGTATAGGTTGATGCATGGTTAATACATTGTTCAAGTTATTGGTATAGATTGTTTTGTGCAGGTTTATTGGTATATGTTTACAACAATATATCTCATAGTGATAGTGTGACAGTGGTTCCATCATTCTACTTATACATTAGGACGGTTGGATGGGGCAAGGATAGGTGGTTGTATCCGGAGAACATAGGGGGTTGTAGCCTCCTTCTGGTTGTAGCCAGAGAATTGGGGAGTTGGAGATTCCCTCAAGTTGTAGCCTAAGAAACTAGGGGATAGGAGCCTCCTTCCATTTGCAGCTGGAAAACAAAGGAAGTTGGTGCTTCCAATGAATGTAATTCTTCAATACATATAAGAAAAATCATTCTGTGGTTTTCTCCCGCTTTGGGTTTCCACATAAAAACACTGGTGTACTTTGTTTGTGTATGATTGTTCATTTGTTCATTGTTTATCTACTCTGCAAATATTGGATGATAATGCTACATTGATATAACACTTGCATTATATGGTTAAAAGGGATTAGATTTCTCTATTACTGATTCACCCCCCTCTTAGTAATCCAACAATTCCTTCCAACCATGCCTCCACAAGTTCACTTGCATGACCCCCAACAAGCTCTAAGAGTTTGATCTTTTATAGTTCTATGGTGATGTCCCCTAGTGGAGGCCCTCCCTCTGATTCCCTTGACGCTTTAGGGTTACCGACTCCATATGGTGGGGGTTCCACTTCGACATCTGTTGACTAAAATCCCTTTAATGTCTCATTAATAGCCTCCAAAGAGCACAAAATGAAAGCTAATTCATGCAATGTTGGTGGAAACGCCGGTGTTAGCGGGCCTTGCGATGATGCCCCTCGACCTCGATTTCCCTGAGTCCTAACCATTTTAAATGATTGAATCTCCATAAACTAAATGCTTATGAGGGAAGAGTTTAAGGAATTCCACATTTTCTCAACTTATACTTGTAAACATAGGGTTAGGCGTAAGTTTTTTTTACTTGTTTGTAAATAGACGTTACTCTCTTTAGGGTAAGCGGCCTAGGTCAGGGTTAAAGCATCTAAGCTTGGTATCATCGCTCAAGTAAAATACTAACTCTCTCTCCTCGCTAACTAGGATAGAACTGTGGGGTACTTCACCACTTACCCTTGGGTATTTCCTTAACATGCATTATAACCCATATTCTAACCCTTATATCCTTATATACCTTATCAATAATCAATCCCTCTCTTATTTAATAGTGTTTTATAATTTATTAGATACAAATTTATCACAATACCCTTAATAACATTATATTAATTTATGGTAATGTTAATTAATCAACTTTACATTAACACTTTTTTATTTTATTTTTTATAAACCCATATATTATAAAAATTATTTGAATTATATATATATATATATATATATATATATATATATATATATATATATATATATATATATATATATATATATATATATATATATATATATATTAATGTTAAATTATAATCTATCATCCAAGAGCTCCACTTTCCATTTTTTATTTTTCCATTTTATTGATTCTATTTATATTTTTCTATCTTCTTGTTTCAATTTATTAATGTTGGGAACTTCATCTAATGAAGTTTCTGCCATGTATATTTACGCCTTTTGTATATCTATTGGAAATGGGCACATTTAATGATCTTTTAATTACATATTCTAATCTTATGGCTAGCATTTGAAGATGCTGGCATATTCTTAGTCGTCCTTCCAAATCATTACTGTCCTACTATCTAATTACCACTTTTAAATGATTAACAAATATTAATATATATACAAATCTTTATTGACACGTTTGGGTGATTAACCGGCACTACTTCATACCTCTTTGTTAATGATCGCATATCGGAGAATCTGTTTTCATTTCGATTTGAAGCGTGGCATGGCCAAAGTTTCAATTAAAAAAAGACGATGCCACATTTGGTCGGAGTATGAAGGGTTTGGTCGGAGTATGAAGGGATCGGGATATGCTAAAGATAAGTATGTAGGTATTGGGGTATGCTGAAGACAGGTAATGGATGGAGGCGAGAATTTCATTTTGATTTGAAGCGTTTCAATTAAAGAAGGAAA
>ML776680.1:168819-194506 GCA_009831015.1 Picea engelmannii | reverse complement strand
TTGGAGGGAGAGATAAAGAGAGAGTGAGGAGAAGAGAGGGGTACATGTAGGAGAGAGAGAGGGGGCGGGGGGAGAGAGCGAGATAAAGAGAGGTCGAGAGTGAGATGGAGAGAGAGATGGATGAGGTATAGAGAGAGGGAGGAGAGAGTGTAACATCTCTAGCCACCAACAGAGCCAGGAAATGCCACTACTCATCTCTGACTTAGCTACGATACCAAACTGTAATGTCCCCAACCATTCAACAAGTCGAGTAACACTACCATGCGGAACATTCACATATAAATATATAACATGAATTTTAATCGAAATAAAACACATAACACAGAGTTATTGCTACCATACAGATTCAAATGTAATAGACAATAATTCATATACGCAACATAATACATGATAACATTCAAGCATCACAGACATGCATAACATATAAATTAAGCACATACTGATACTTATCTTTTCAACTGGAGTAACACCACCAACTATGTGCAGACCTTCCACGAACCTCCTAGCCATACACCACGTTGATCATCATGCTCAATAGTGGCTCACACCCGAGATGGGACTAAGCTCCACCCAGGGCAAGGGAATCCTAGACTAGGATGAGGTTACAAGAAACTGCATAATGCAACTAGAAGGATTCTCTCTAGGAGCCTTCTTACACCCACTACTCACATAATCTCATTCCCCACATGTCTGTTCCAACCAGTAGTATACACCTTCACTATCACATAGTCCATCGGCTTCTTCACCTCCCTCTTAGGCTCTCGACAACAAGATGGATCAGGAATTCTCAGAGCTCCGTAGCTGGTGTTGGATTCTCTCTAGGAGAAAATCACTTCCCAGAAAACTCTCTTACCCAGAGAGAGTTTCTCACAGGCATGACAACTTGACTCTTCAACCATGGGCCTGAGAACCCTCTCCTTCAACCAGTTACTACTTAATTCCCGCAAGGTAAGGATAATAGTACATAAAAAACATTCAGTTAACTCACGGGCGACAACAACTACAGGGAAATTTGGTCATGGACATCCAAAAACAGAAATAGTCTCACTAAGATGCAACATGGCTCAGATAATACATAGGGAAACGACCCAAATGGTTAAGGAACTAAATTGGATTTATGGTGTGGATAAACCTAGGTTCACAGGACACATAGATCGTTTTTTCCCTTCCCACTGATTTCTTATATGTGCAAGGTTATGTAGAGGGCAGACGCAAAGGCCAGCGAGTTCAGGTGGAGGATCAAAGAATGGAAGAACAAACCCAACACTTTTTGACTTTTGGGTTTTAATTGAATGATCCTAGGTTGACACCTGTCTCCCTGGAGCTTCATGCACTCCATTTAGCATACGTTCCCTTTACGGGAACTTAGGACAAAACTCAACATGTCCACCTTAGCCTTCAAGAAATAATAATAAATTATTATCCCCTTTTGAGGTAAGCCCCCTAGCTTAGCTCCTAGGGCCACACACTTAGCCTCCTCCATTCCCCAACATTGTGGAATCTTAGTCCCCCATCACTCTTTCTTCATGGTCGGTCTGGATGCAGTGATGTTTATATTTTATTAATGATCTGCATAATTACATATACAAAATCAGGCTCCTGGCCTTTAACACCTAGGCTCTTCGGCCTAATAAACACATAATCCCACCATCTTATCAACACTCAGCTCACCAGCCTACAAAACTTGTCTACAATTCATAAATACAACTCGGGATCGTCCTTGGGGATATTACAATCCCCTCCCCTTATTTTTTCACTGTCCTCAGTGCAACTCTTTACACAACATCAACAAGATTTCCTAAAACCTTCAAAAAGATGTGGGTATTCTACCCGTATAGGATCTTCATGCTTCCATGTCGTGTCATCAGGACTGTTCCTGATACAATGGACCTTTACAAGCCCTATGGCTCGATTCTGGAGTTGTTTTCTCTTTCGAGTCCAATATGCGCACATGATGCAATTGGAAGACGCCTTCTTGCTCCACCTGAATCACATTCCAATCAATAACATGATTAGCATCAGGTATAAATTTCTTAAGAAATGAAACATGAAACACATTATGTACAGTCATGGATGTAGGTAATGTAAACATATATGAAATGTATATATATGTATATACATGCAATTTTAATGACATTATAACCTATATACAAGATACACAACATATAATAAATAGAGAATTTTACTTATATTTTCATTGAGAAGACCTTCCTCCCCTAAGCAGGGCTATGAATCCATCAGGGCAATGGATTCCCAAGATATCCACAGTCCACACCCATATCCGCATGGTCTAGGCCAAGGTACCAAACCCCAACAACATTCCAACCAACGGTCTCTCCTTCCCCACATGCCTGTCCCACCCCAGGAGTGTACATATTAATTGGCACACAGTCCATCGACTGCTACACCTCCCTTTCCTTGGACTTCAGCAACAAGTAGGCTCTGGAAGTCTCAGAGCACCATGGCTCCTGGGGTTCCAACTGCCCTCAAAGGTTTTCAATCAGCATCTTCCCCGAGCTACTCTTTGTAGTCAACATTATAACTTTAATCAACATCATCTCATCTGCATCACCCACATGCAATTATCATGAGAAAACATAAAAGAATTCATTTAGGAACTCCAACTTAGTTCAAAGGGAATTCATCTTTTCCCCAAAACATGAAATTCTATTTCATAATTCATCTTATCTGTTACCATATTATGAATGCAACCATCCTAGTGGTTTTCCACAGGCACCATACTGCATACCATTTTTCCTGTAATGCTTCATCTTGCATACAACCAATCAAGTTGTCAGTATTTCTTGTACATCATAATTCAATTTCAATATGTAAAAAACCATATGCAGTGAACTTAGAATTGTCTTCATCTAGAAATTCAATCATAATTACCAAACAATTTAATAAAATAGAATGACTTGTCATTCTATGCATATGCATGTTCACAGTAATATCTGTAAGCTCATTACTTCTTTTTCTAAACAAGAAAATTTCCTGTAGTCAATGCTCATGTGATTACTTGACTTGCAACTTCCCTGTTGCAATGTCTAACACCTCCCTGAAATGTCCTCAACTTCATGATTTGACAACATTTCAATTGTTAGTAACAATTATTTCCATGCAGTAATATATATGCATGTACTTACAAAACTCATTCAGCCATTTCATTTAGTATACAATTCTATCACTTACTATGCATGAGTGCAATTCTCAATGCATGCTTATTCAGTGCACCTTGCATTGAATTACATGACGCTCTTCATCTCAGTCATGTATCTCACCATCCATAAGTTGGAATTTTGGCCAATGTGTTGACACATTCTCCACACACTT
This sequence comes from Picea engelmannii, assembly GCA_009831015.1. Taxonomy (NCBI): domain Eukaryota; kingdom Viridiplantae; phylum Streptophyta; class Pinopsida; order Pinales; family Pinaceae; genus Picea; species Picea engelmannii. The sequence goes on along the minus strand of ML776680.1, from coordinate 191,173 downwards.
CCTATTGTCTTCCCAATTAATTGGATGCCTTCCTTTTTGACCCGAACACTACACCAAGAATATAATTTTGTGGTGTTCATTAGTGTTAGCAATAAGGTTGCATTGCAAGTTTTATTTAAAGGTAGGAATCTTTTAGTACCTGTGTGGCTCATAACCTTTCCATATCCATACCTTACCATATCCAACCATGTCCTAATCTCATACATGACTAGCTTACTGGCATTCATTCCTATAACAAGTTCTTATCTTTTAATTCTTTGGTTATTACTCCATAACCAAATTAACATGACATTCTACTATGTCAATGTGTGCATTCAGAAGATAAAAATATTTGAATTAATATAGGCCTCTAGCCTTTACCACATCCAGTGGTAAGAGTTCAATAATATAATCATGTGATTTTATAAAATAACTCTGGCTAAGGAAATTCTTACCTAAATTTCCTTTCATCAATTATGCAAAAAGAGTAATAAAAACTCATACCTGCATGACTGCTATTAATAAATTTTATACTACCTGAATGTCTGATGGAAGTAGAAGATTTCATGCTTGTTTTTATCAAACTTATAACCAACATTTCAGCTCTTTGTTGCTTCACTCCTTATGCAACAACATCACCAACAACACTTGAAAACATGCAAGCATTATTTCCTCTAGCTGACCCAACAAGCCATAACATACTTGTTGCCACCGAAATTGCAACAACGTCTTTCCCATGTGCAAATTTTCCTTGCTGAACCCATAAGTCTTCAATTCTTCCTAGATTCCTGAATCTTCTTGTGCTCTCATTGTGATCACTGTGCATGACTATTTATGCCTTGAGCACTTTCAACGAAGTGACCCTATCTCAGTGGGGTATGCTGACATCCCGGTCGAAGGATCTTTCAATCTTTTGAGTCAAATTGACTCTTTGAGCTCGTGATTGAACCCAAAATAATTATACAAAGGCCCCCTTTTCTCCTTTAGGTGTAGGTCTGGAAAGACTTGCGGGCTTATTCCTGTGTGCTTCCAAAACTCTAAGTTTCAGGCGCTAGCCCCTGTTTCATTAACCCTTTCCTTCATATGACTCTGGTCTATGACCTCATGGAAAACTATGATTGTGGGCGTGGGAAAGAGTGTTTTTAGGCCAACCTGATTTTCAGCCCGCAATTCACCTCCAACTGCCACACATCACTTTGTTAAAACCATGGTATAAATTGCAGCCCACTCTCATAATTTTAACATTCGAGTAAGTTCTAGCCCTATAATCCAGCTCGTCCATCGATTTCAATCCCTTGGCAATGATCTGCGATCAATGGCTACTATCTATCCTCCCTTTTTCTACCTTCTTACCTCCTTCCACACGTGATCCCAGATCTACACGATCTGTCGACACATAGCTCCCTTCCAAATCAACGACTATGGTTGATTCCGCTTCTCCGGCCCTCAGAAGTTTCAACTCTCAACTATATGCTTTTCCCCATATGACAATCTTCCAGAGTGGAAGATATAATGAAACATGTCCTCAACAATCGAATGGTTCTGATGAACTTCGGCTCTTCGACCTTCGGGATTTATCACATCTCCACACACACAAATCTCTGGAGTGAATTTCCTCAGAGTGACAGATCATCTGCCATGCGTCCTCTCCAAATCAATGACCCTAATTCTCTTCGGAACTTTGGCTCTTTCTGAACAAGAGAAGATCAACGATCCTTCGACCTCCTCCTCAATCAATGATCGATATGTCCTTTGGGACTTCGATGCTTTCACCATGTGCTTTTTGTAATGTCCCCAAGACTAAGCCCTGATGTAAATCTTGCATTATGAATTGTAAGTATGTTTATAGGCTGGTGAGCCAAGTTTATATAAGCTGGTGGGCTTATGTGATTATTAGGCCAGGGAGCCTAAGTGTTGAAGGCTAAGAGCCTACTTTTGTATATGTAATCATGCAGAACATTGATAAAAATAAAAACGTCGCCGCATGCAGACCGACCATGATGAATGAGTGATGGGGGACTAAGATTCCACAGAATGGGCAAGGGATTAGGGGCTGGAAGGTGGGAAAAGGGGCTAAGTGTTGAGCCTAGGGGCTTAAGTCCTTGGGAATAATATTTTAATATTATTCCAAAGGACATGTGAATAATATGTTTTTACCCTAAGTTCTTTTGGAATGACAGGTGACTTCCAAATGGTGGGAGGAGCGCACGTTTATGGAAGCATGCAGCTTCATGGGTGAAAAGTGTCAACCCAAGCCCATGCAAATAAAAGGGCTGATATGAGCCATGGTGGGGGTTCCTCCTCCATTCGACCTGACCGTCTGAGCATGAACCCATCCGACCTTTGCAGAGATACCTCGTACACCCTCTAAACCACAAGCCTATATTGATTTGGGGAAAAGCCTAAGTTTATTTCTGAGAAAGCTGGTACACCCTCTGTTCTGTACTGTCGAGCTGGTATTCGACCCTGCATGGATTGTTTGTCATGCGACCTGAGAACCAATGCGTGAGTCTATCCCATGTTGCCGGATTGAGAAAATAGAAGTGTCCCGTTCTTGCTGAGCCTTATTGTGTTGTTGCACATGTCTGTTGCTATATTGGGGGTTCGTGTCTGGAATCCCGTTGATTGTGGTAGTCGTGTAGTTCTTGTCCCTGTGTGGCTTGTTGGCCAGTGTATACAACACTCTCTCCAGGTGAGAGAGGTGGTTGAGGTTGAAAGGACAGGGTGCCTAGCCTGCAAGCGACTCTCTCCAGGTGAGAGAGTGTGCGGAGGAAGGAGAGAGCTCCTGGAAGGAACCCTGTAGCTGCCACAGAGCTCGGAGATTTCCGGTCCAACCTATTGCTGAAACTCAAGGCAAGGGAGGTTAGAAGCCAAAGGACTATCTAGGTGACAGAGAAGGTGTATACTCCTGGGGTGGAATAGGCATGTGGGGAAGGAGATTCTATGGGCAGTGGGCATAAGTGGTTCCTGGGAGAGAATCCTTCCACTGTGACTATGTGTTTTCCCTGTAACCTCAGCCTAGCCTAGGATTCCTTGTTTAGGGTGGAAGGATCATGGAAGGCCTACACGTGGTTGTGGAATTACCATGGATTCAAAGATAAGTACCAGATCATGCTTTAATTATGTTTTGCATGCATGTGTATTTATATTTATCATGCATTCTACTGGGCATATGAATTAATGTTAATGCCAGGGATTATTTATGTTAGTAATAATTCTTGTGCTTTCTCTGAGTTTAAATGTGTTTAATTTGTTTTAAATCCATGTTATAAATAAGTATGAGAATGTTGTTTCCGCAAAGTAGCGCCTGCCCAGCCAGTGGGCCGCGGGAGCGTTAGAGAATGGTATCAGAGGGTTACAGATCAAAATGAAAGGATGTTACCGTATGGTATCAGAGCTAAGTAAACCGTCTGAGTAGTGACATGGCCCGGCCTGTTGGTGGTTGGGGATGTTACAGTATGGTATCAGAGCTAAGTAAACCGTTTGAGTAGTGACATGGCCCGACCTGTTGGTGGCTGGGGTTGTTGCATTATGGTATCAGAGCCAAGGTTTCGATGCTAAGCCTAGATGGGCCAGTTGAGTGGTAATTGGACCGAGGGTTTGAGGAGAAATTGTGTCCGGAGGACCAATTTCGGACCTTTGAGTGCTCCTGAGTGTCAAGGAGATTACTTGACCGTGTTAAAAGCTTAGGAGGTGTAGCGGTGTTATGAAACCGCAACCAGTGTGGTATAAGGCCACAGGAAGAGAGGAGTCCACACCAGAAGTGTTGGAGCCTTAGGATCTATTCGGAGGAAAGGAGAACCCTCGTGACCGTCAGATCTGGAAAACGTGCGCAGGGTTTAAAAACCCTTTGGAGTTTCACAGGAACGTGGAAATCGCGATATGCGAAATCCTGAATTCATTAGGACCGTCCATCGAAAAGGACGTGTGGAGAGCGATCAGTCTTTTGTTGACTCATAACTTGAAATGTTCAAAGGGTGAGTTTGTGAGAATTCATGAAACGCGAATTCACGATTGGATCATAACCGTCGATATAAGAGAGATCTAGACCGTTAATTGTCTAGGAAGAAATCGACATTCCGGGAGATGGGAAGTGAGGAGAGGTAAATACCTCCAAAACCCGAAACACCGAAATTCTGAAATGATCTACACCATATATCGTGGAAGAAGAACTTGACCGTTGGATCAAGTAGTTTAGTAGACAGTGATTTCAGGATTTCGGCCAACAAAAGTTCGAGATGTGTGGATGCATGAACTTCCGATGCCCGAAACCTCGAAACTCTGAAAGGATCTGCGTCGTAGATCTGAGAAAGATCTGACCATTGGATTCCACTTGGAATGGACGTGGACACACGGGTGTGTACCACGTGCCAGTGGGTTGAGAAGAAAAGCGAGAGTGGTGGGACCCGATAACATCATTAAAGGTGATGTGGACCCTCCTGAACGTGCCACATGCCACTGTGGTTGTGGGTGAAAATTGTGCTATGTGGGCCCGGAGGGTAAAGTAAATTGGAATTTCAAAAGTCGAGGGTTGGAAAAGAAAGCTACTCTGGAAGACTCAAGGACTGAAACCCCGAAACCCGAAGTCCCGAAGTCCCGAAATCTCTGAATTGGAAGAATTGTAGCAGATTTTAAGGGCGACAGTTGTGCTGTGGGCCCGGAGAGTAAGGAAACCGAATTTTTGAAATTCGGGAATTGGAATGACAAAGTTTGGGAGTCACTATGTCGTGAACTCCCGGGTACCGAAGACCCGAATTCCCGAAGTTAAAAAAAGTAAAGAGTCGAGAAGAGCTCAGAAAATTCATGAAATTGAAACATTTTCTTAAATTGGATTATTTATGAATGATTAAGGAATTGTCAAGAAACGAAGGCCTGACAAATTCTAGTCGTTTGCGCATTGTATTGCAGAAGGTTGACGAGTGCCAGAACTGATTTGAATTGCCACAAAGTGCAAATAAATGGAAGAGACACATAATGCTTCCAGTTCAGAAAACAAATCTCAGAAGAGATAGCGTAGAGCTTTTGTAAGTAGAGTGTGCATATCAAGCGCAAGGAGTGCTTATAGAGGGAACTTGTTTTAAGTTCGAAAGATTCTAGGAGACGAGCGTAGAGGGTGCCAGACGGGCACCAGAAAGTCTTTCGGAAAACATAGAAGGGTCGATTCCCTTTGAGACTGAGTCAGTTAAAAGCTCAGAGAGAAACAGTGCAAGTTCGCACGCCGAGCGCAAGTGTGCAACAAGGTGAAGTTAAAATTTCATTAACAAAAGCTTGGGAAGGAAAACATCGTCGAAGCCTTCGAATTATTCGAAATCCTTCAAGTTAGGGAGGAATTCAATTACAGAAGAATTGACGCCAAGATATTTGGAAAGAATTCATTGAGAATTTGAGTGAACGATCAGAATTCTCTGTGGAGAACTCGCGAAATCGCGCGGGCCGTAAGATAGCCAGAAGTTGAATGGTGGTTAGTGGATGGAGAAACTCGCCACCCTAGGATCCAGAATAAATGTGGGTCATTGATCGTGGTTGGTTTGAACCATTGGATCATTTCCTGAATTCAGGGGTCGTGAACTTGGAGTGCAATCCAAATTCTTGGTCACTCCAAGTCCCGAATCGCAAAAAAGATTAACAAGGGTAGAATTGGATGGTGGAGTGCTTCCAGGAAGAAGTGTCGAAAACCCGTGAGCCGTCATATCCATCCAACTATGAGGAGGATAATGCTAAGAGTCGTTCAGTATTCAAAAACTTAGTGGAGGGATTGAACCGTCGATCTCAAGGAAGATCGAACCATTGATTTCTTTCATCGGAAAATTGAAAAATCCAAAGTTGGGAGAACAGAGGAATTTGTTCTCGAAAATCCCAAAACGTGAAATTCCGATTCGCGAGGAGAGATATATACCATTTATTCACGACGAGTTTCAGCCGTTGATCTAATGCACTTGAATTTTATGAAGACGGAAGTTGAAAAGGGAAGAGAACTGTTTTCTAATTCGTGAACCGCGAAGTCCGGATTCACGAAAAAGAATCCATGCCGGTGGATTACGAGGAGCTTTGAGTCGTTAGATCTGACTCAAGTGGATTTCGGAAAACTAGAGATCAGAAGAAAAGAGGATAAATTGTTTTTCGAAATCCCGAAACGCGAATTGTCGATTCGCGAGGAATTGATTTGGACCGTCAAATCCGGAAAGATGTGGACCTTTGATCTGAGGCAAATGGGGTTCGGGAGTTCGAACCTCCAGAGAAAGGAGGAGAGATAATCCTCAAAGTTCGCGAAGGGTAAAGTCCCGTAGCATTCAGAAGTTGGGCCCTAGGTCTTAGCTAGAGGTCACGCCAGTGGAAGTTAAGAGAAGAGCTGGCACGTGCTAGACTCTTGTTTCGGATTTCAGGATAGAGAGAGTCGAGGGTGACTCATATCGAAATGCCTGGTACACGAAATCCCGAAACACCTTTTGGATAGGCGCGTGGTCTTAGCCGGTGGCCATGTGGGAGAAACTTGTGCCACCGCTAGTTCTCGCAGGTGAGTTTTCGCGCGAGGCCTATGGAGTTTTTCCGTGGAGGTTCTAGTAAGAACCCAAAGAGCTGCTCCAGCTCCGAGAGTTGAAGACCCATTGACTGGGAGGTCAGCAGACACCGCTGAGGTGGGGAAATTGCATCGAAAGTGATAAGGGCTGGAATAATCATGCACAATTATTACAGTGGAGAGCACAAGAATATTCAGGAATCCTAGAAGAATTGAATGCTTCTGGGATCAACAAGAAAAAGTGTCATAGGGAGAAAGAAGTTGTTGCAATTTGTGGTATCAAGTATGTTATGGCTCGTTGGGTCAGCCAGAGGAAAGAATGCTTGCATGTTGCAAGTGTTGTTGGCGATGTTGTTTCATAATGAAGGAAGCAACAGAGAGCTAAAGTGTTGGTTATAAGTTTGATAAAAGAAGCATGAAAGCTTCTACTGCTATCAAATATTCAAGTAGTATAATTTAATGGCAATCATGCAGATATGAGTTTTTATCACTCTTTTTGCATAATTGTTGAATGGAAATTTTGGTAAGAATTTCCTCAGCTAAAGCTATGTTATAAAATCACATGATTATATTATTTGAATGCACACCACTGGAGGTGGTAAAGGTTGTAGGCTTGTATTAATTCAAAGATTTTTAGCTTCTAAATGCACACGTTGACATAGTAGAATGTCATGTTAATTTGGTTATGGGGTAATAACCAAAGAATTAAAAGATAAGAACTTGTTACAAGAATGAATGTCAAAAATCTAGTCACATATGAGACCAGGACATGGTTGGATATGGAAAGGTACAGATATGGAAGGATTATGAGCCACACCAGGTACTAAAAGATTCCTACTTCTAAATAGAACTGGGCTGCAACCTTTTTGCTAACACTAATGAACACCACAGAATTATAATCTTGGTGTAGTGTTCGGGTCGGAAAGGAAGGCATCCAATTAATTGGGAAGATAATAGGAAGTGTATGGAGAATGTGGCAACACATGGGCTAGAATTCCAACTCATGGATGGTGAGATACATGACTGAGATAGAGAGCATTATGTAAATCAATGCAAGGTGCATTGAATAAGAATGCATTGCGAATTGCACTCATGAACAAACTCTAATGGGCACGGAAAAGAGATGGATAAGGAAAGACATATGATGAAATTCATTGAAATATTGCAGAAAGATGCCCAGGCTCGTCGAGTTGATAGCCAAAAACTCATGAAAATCAGGGATCGACAGGGTGAATTCAACTTAAAATTTTTGAAGAGCCTGGAAAGAATAGAAAAGAAATTGGAAAAAGAGAGTGACACAAGTAGATCAAGAAGTGTTAGAACCCCTGAGAGGAGAAGAAGACCGAGGAGTGGTAGCAGACATTACTGTCTCTCGCCGAAGCATTCTGGCAAGGAAACACACAGTAGTTCAAGCTCGTCCCCTACCAAAAAACAACGAAAATATGGAAGGGATGAATTGAAAGGGGAAATCAACAAGATTAAACCGCCTACATTCGATGGTGAACATAAGAAGGAAGAAGATGTCGAAACATGGTTTTTGGGTATGAATAAATACTTCCAACTGCAGAATTATTCTGCCCATGCAGAGGGAAGAATTGCAATGTACCAGCTGAAAGGAAAAGCATCCATGTGGTGGGATCAGTTGGTGCAGGTGAAACACATCAGAGATAAAGAGGTCACGTGGAAGGAGTTTAAGAGGTATTTCAAGAAGAAATACCTGACCAAAAGATATTATGACAAAAAGATGAAGGAGTTCTTCGAACTCAAGTTGGGCAGCATGACCATTGATGAGTATGAACGAAGTTTTCTATAACTACTAAAGTATGTTTCGTTCATCAAAGATGAGGCTATCAAAATTCAAAGGTATCTGAGTGGATTTCCACCTTCCATTGGTGACAAGATTCAATATGACGATCCTAAGACCATGGAAGAAACCATAAGAAGGGCGAAATGCTTATATGAACAACAAAGAGAAAAGCCTACCTTTCATAAGGCTTGGGATGACCAGAAGAGGTTTAAGAAAGAACAGAGGCAAAAGGGAAACAAGCCTCCCTTTTTCAGGGACAGTCCTTGGGGACAGTAATCTTTTAGAGAGCCCAGGAAAGCTGAAGGGAGTGAGCAAATGCCAAGACTACCACCTATGGAGTGTTGGGGTTGTAAAGGAAACCATAGGTACAGAGACTGCCCCCACAGAAAAGATAAAGCGAGAACTATTCAAACTGTTCAGGAAGCTGAAAAAGTGGAGGATATGGGCAGCAGAATGCCAAGGATCTATGCATCCCTGGACAACAAACAAGTAGAATTTCAATCGCACATGATTGAAGTGGAAGGTATGATTAACAACCGACCACTTATTATTTTAATTGATTCAGAGGCTAGCCATAGTTATGTAGATCCTAGGGTGGTGGAAAGTTTGTGTTTATCAAGGAGCAAACATGAAAAGTCTTGGCTAGTGCAGTTAGCCATATGAACCAAAATGAAGGTCACTGAATTGGTTAAGTCCTATTCAGTGGACATGAAAGGATTGAGCACTAAGGCTGAATTGAATATTCTGCCTTTAGGCTCTTATGAATGCTTAATTGGGATGGACTGGTTGGGCCAACACCATGCCCTTCTAGACTGTCGTAACAAGAAGTTCACATGCCTGGATGAAGAGGGAAATCAGGTAACAGTCCAAGGAATTCCCAGAGTCGTGGCTATTAGAGAAATATCATCCATGCAACTGAAGAAGTGTTACAGGAAAGGCTATCAGTTATTTGTAGCCCATGTGGGAGAAGCATCCAGTGATGTAGTCTCAAATCTGGAAGACCATGAGGTACTCACAGAGTTCAAGGACATATTTCAGGAGGTACCTGGACTACCTCTGAAGAGGGACATCGATTTTTCTATAAATTTGATGCCTGGAGCAGCTCTAGTTTCAAAGGATCCTTATAGAATGAGTACATCAGAGTTAAAGGAGTTTCAATTGCAGCTCGAAGAGCTACTAAAGAAGGGATACATTCACCCCAGCGTGTCACCTTGGGGAGCCCCGGTCCTATTCCTGAAGAAGAAAGATGGGACGTTGAGGCTATGCATTGATTTCCGACAGTTGAACAAGGTAACTATCAAGAACCAATATCCTCTGCCAAGGATTGATGATCTTTTTGATCAGTTGAAGGACGCGAAAATATTTTCAAAAATAGATCTCAGATATGGATATCACCAAGTGAGAATAAATGATGAGGACATTAGCAAGACTGCCTTTAGAACAAGGTACGGTCATTATGAATTCACAGTGGTGCCGTTTGGACTGACAAATGCACCTGCTGTTTTCATGTGCTTAATGAATGGTGTATTCAGGGACTATTTAGACAAGTTTGTCATAGTCTTCCTGGATGACATCTTGGTGTAATCCAAGTCAGAGGAAGAGCATGAGAAACACCTGAGAATGGTGCTGCAAGTGTTGAGAGAACACTAGCTGTACGCCAAGCTAAGCAAATGCTCATTTTTTCAAAGGAAGATCCATTACTTGGGACATATTATTTCAGAAAAGGGGATCGTTGTGGATCCTGAAAAGGTTGAGGCCATCCGAGAATGGTCAGCACCAAGGAATGTGGCAGAAGTTAGATATTTTATGGGTATGGCAGGCTACTACAGAAGGTTTATAGCCAGATTCTCAAAGATAGCTCACCCTATCACTTCCTTGCAAAGGAAGGAAAAGAAGTTTCAGTGGACTGAAGAGTGTGAGAGCAGTTTCCAGCGATTGAAGCAACTGCTAACCAACGCTCCAATCCTGAAGATTGCAGATCCAAATATGAATTTCGTGGTGTGCATAGATGCATGTAAGGAAGGGCTGGGAGGAGTTCTTAGCCAAGAGGGATTTGTAATTTGTTATGAGTCCCGAAAGCTGAAAGAGCATGAAAGGAATTATGCCACTCATGATTTAGAGCTGGCAGCAATCGTCCACGCATTGAGGAAATGGAGACATTACCTCATGGGAAGGAGATTTGAACTGAGAAAAGACCACAATGGTCTGAAGTATTTATTTGATCAGCCGACTTTAAATGCTAGGAAAACTAGATGGCTGGAGTTTCTGTGTGAATATGACTTTGATATCAAGCATATCAAAGGGAAAGAAAATAAGGTGGTTGACGCACTCAGCAGAAAAGTGCACGAATTACATGCTACAACCATTAGCATGTACAAGACCGAGATCAAGGACAAAATTTTGGAAGCTGCTAATGCTGATTTGCAGTACAGAGGTCGGGTAGCAAAGCTACAACAGTGTGAGAGACCATAGACCTAGGAAAGTTACACCTTGGGAATTGATGGCTTACTTCTGTACAAAAACATAGTGTATGTACCCAATGTCCAAGAATTGAAGCTGCCAATTCTAAAAGAAATGCATAACATGGCTTATGTTGGACATCCTGGATATCAAAATATTGTGGCAGCAGTCAAAAGTCAATATTTTTGGCCGGGTATGAAGAAATAAATCGCTGAATACATCACTAGATGTATAGAGTGCCAAAAAAGTTAAGGCTGAGCATAGGCACCCAGCAGGGTTGCTGCAGCCTTTACCCATTCTTGAGTGGAAATGGGAAGTGGTGACAATGGATTTTATCACAGGATTTCCCAGAACAAGCAAGAAACATGATTCAATCATGGTGGTGGTGGACAAGCTTACAAAAGATGCCCATTTTATTCCACTGAAAATCACTCACAAGGCAACAGATGTTGTTGATATATTCTTAAAAGAAGTGGCACGGTTGCACGGAATTCCTAAGACAATTGTGTCTAATAGGGACCTGAAATTCACCTCGAATTTCTGGAAAGGATTGTTTAAGGGATTCAAAATGAATCTGAACTTTAGTAGAATGTATCATCCTGAGTCTGATGGTCAAACAGAAAGGGTGAACAGAGTAATAGAAGACATACTGAAAATGTATGTGATGGATAAACCATCAAGGTGGGAAGACTACCTGCATTTAGTAGAATTCGCCTACAATAATGGGTATCATACATCGTTGAAGATGAGCCCATTCGAAGCACTTTATGGAAGAAAGTGAAACACACTAGTAAGCTAGGATAATCCAGCTAACAGAGCAGTGATTGGGCCTGAGCTGCTCAAAGAGATGGAAGACAAAATGATAAGGATTAAACATAATCTAAAAGATGCCTAGGATAGGCAAAAAAGTTACATTGATAGTAACAGAACCCACAGAGAATTCAGAACAGGGTGATCATGTTTTCCTGAAAGTAAAAACTAACAGGAGTTCTCTGAAGCTGGGAAGTTGCGCCAGGTTGGCAGCAAGATTTTGCGGGCCATTTGAGATCCTGGAAAGGATTGGGCCAGTTGCATACATGCTTGCATTACCTGCATCTATGACTGTACATAATGTGTTTCATGTTTCATTGCTTAAGAGATATATACCTGATGCTAACCATGTTATCGATTGGAATGTGATTCAGGTGGAACTAGAAGCTGTCCTGCAAGTGCATCCTGTGCACATATTGGAAGCAAATAGCTCCGGAATCGAGCCATAGAGCTTGTAAAGGTCTAGTGGACCTGGTACAGTCCTAAGGACATGACATGGGAGCATGAAGACGTTATGGAGGTAGAGTACCCACATCTTTTTGAAAATTTTGGAAAAATCTTACAGAGACAGTGTAAGGTTGCACTGAGAACAGTGCATAAATAAGGGGAGGGGAATTGTAGTGTCCCCAAGGTCGAGCCCTTTGTAAGTCTGATGTATGAAATGAATTGTAAATATGTGTTATACGCTGGTGATCCAAGTTTGTATAAGCCGATGGGCTTATGTGATTATTAGGCCAAAGAGAGAGCCTAAGGGTTGTAGGCCATGGACCTGATTTTGTACTTATATGTATGCAACACATTAATAAAATATAAACATGGCCGTGTGCAGGCTGAAACAATGAATGAGTGATGGGGGACTGAGCTTCCACAGAGAAGGCAAGGGATTAGAGGCTAGAAGGTGGGGAAAGGGGCTAAGTGTTAAGCCTAGGGGGCTTAGGCCTTGGGAATAATATTTTATTATTATTCCAAAGAACATGTGCATTTTATGTTGTTTATCCTAAGTTCCTGGCAAGGGGAGAACGTGCAAAGTGGATGCATGCTGATGGAACACATGCAGTTCTAAGGGTGACAAGTGTCAACCCTGGTGCATGCGAATAAACAACCAAGATGAGCCGTGAGAGGGGTTCTTCTCCATTTTTTCTTGATTTTCTAAACCAGACATCCCGTCCAACCTTTGTAAGAGATACCCCATACATCCACTAATCCAGAAGCCTGTGTGTTGATTCTGAAAATCCGAAACATCCTCTCTCTGAGTATCAAGCCTATGCGTGGATTCTTGTTCAAAGCCATATCCGTGAGTCCATTCGCCATTGTTGAACCTGTTGGAATGCCCGTGTCTATTTTCCCATTGGCTGTTGTGGCCACGCAGTGCTGGACTGTGTGGGGCTTGTTGGCTAGTTTGTGCAACACTCTCTCCAGGAGAGAGAGGTGGTTGAATTGGAAGAATAGGTTGCTTGTCCTGTGAGCGACTCTCTCCAGGTGAGAGAGTGTACAGAGGAAGGAGAGAACTCCTGGAAGGAACCCTGTAGTTGCCACAGAGCTCGGAGACTTCTGGTCCGGTCTGTTTCTATAACCGAAGGCAAGGGAGGTTATCAGTCGAAGGACTGTCTAGGTGACAGAGAAGGTGCATACTCCTGGGGTGGAACAGACATGTGGGGAAGGAGAGTCTGTGGGTAGTGAGCATGAGTGGTTCCTGGGAGAGAATTCCTTCCTCGTGACTGTGTGTTTTCCCTGTAACCTCAACCTAGCCTAGGATTCCTTTCCTTGGGGTAGAGCTTAGTCCCAGCTTGGGAGTGACCTATTGCTGAGCTGATGAGTAGTGCGGTCTAAGGCTGGAAGGTTCGTGGAAGGCCTACACTTGGTTGGTGGAATCTACCATTGTTTAAAGATAAGTACCAGATGATGCTTTAATTATGTTTATGTATCTCTGTGTATTATAATCATCATGTATTCTGCTGTGTATATGAATTGATGTTAAATAGTATTGATTGTTGATTATGGCAGTAAATCGTATGATTACTCTGTGTTGAATGTGTTTAACTTGTTTTGAATGCATGTGATTAATTGTGAGTGAGAATTTTGTTATTCCGCGTAGTAACACCTACACAGTAGTGAGTGAAAAGTGGTGTTACAGAGTGCTAAGGGCAAGAATAATCATGCACAATGATTATAGTGGAGAGCATAAGAAGATTCAAGAATCCTAGAAGAATTGAATACTTCTGGGATCAACAAGAAAAAGTGTCATAGGGAGAAAGAAGTTGTTGCAATTTGTGGCAGCAAGTATGTTATGGCTCGTTGGGTCAGCCAGAGGAAAGAATGCTTGCATGTTGCAGGTGTTGTTGGTGATGTTGTTACATAATGAAGGGAGCAACAGAGAGCTGAAGTGTTGGTTATAAGTTTGATAAAAGAAGCATGAAAGCTTCTACTGCTATCAGATATCCAGGTAGTATAATTTAATGGCACTCATGTAGATATGAGTTTTTATCACTCTTTTTGCATAATTGTTGAATGGAAATTTTGGTAAGAATTTCCTCAGCCAAAGCTATGTTATAAAATCACATGATTATATTATTTGAATGCACACCACTGGAGGTGGTAAAGGCTGTAGGCCTATATTAATTCAAATATTTTTAGCTTCTGAATGCACACGTTGACATAGTAGAATGTCATGTTAATTTGGTTATGGGGTAATAACCAAAGAATTGAAAGATAAGAACTTGTTACAAGAATGAATGTTAGAAAGCTAGTCACATATGAGATCAAGACATGGTTGGATATGGCAAGGTACATATATGGAAGGATTATGAGCCACACCAGGTACTAAAAGCTTCCTACTTTTAAATAAAACTGGGCTGCAACCTTTTTGCTAACACTAATGAACACCACAGAATTATAATCTTGGTGTAGTGTTCGGGTCGGAAAGGAAGGCATCCAATTAATTGGGAAGATAATAGGAAGTGTATGGAGAATGTGGCAACACATGGGCCAGAATTCCAACTCATGGATGGTGAGATACATGACTGAGATAGAGAGCATTATGTAAATCAATGCAAGGTGCACTGAATAAGAATGCATTGAGAATTGCACTCATGCATAATAAGTGATAGAATTGTATACTTAGTGCAATGGATGAATATGTTTTGTAAGTACATGCATATATATTATTGCATGGAATTAATTATGCTAATGGAAGAAATGTTGCTAACCCCTAAAATTGAGAACATTTCAGGAACTATTAAACATTGCAACAGGAAAGTTGCAAGCCAAGTAGTCACAGGAATAGAGACTACATTAAAAAAAAAAAAATTATATACAGAAAATTGCAAATAATAAACTTGTTGTTGTTAATTATGGACATGCATATGCATAGAATGACGAGTCATTCTATTGGTCAAGTTGTTTGGTAATTGTCGTTGAATTGCTAGGTGCAGAAATTATAAGATTATTGCATAAGATGTTGTACATGTTGAATTATGATGTACATAAAATACTGACAATTGTTTGCGGTATGCAGGATGAAGTCTTGTAGGAAAATTGTATGCAATTTGGTGCCTGTGGAAAATCACAAGGATGGTTGCATTCATAATATGGCAACAACCAATATGAATCCTGAAATAGAATGTCATGTTTTGGGAATAAAAATTGAATTTCCTTTCGATCTAAATGGAATTTCCAAATGAATTCTTTTATGTTTTCTCATGATAACTGCATGTGGCTGATGCAGATGAGATGATGTTGATAAAAGT
The DNA here is from genome assembly GCA_009831015.1 of Picea engelmannii. Lineage (NCBI taxonomy): Eukaryota > Viridiplantae > Streptophyta > Pinopsida > Pinales > Pinaceae > Picea > Picea engelmannii. The sequence goes on along the minus strand of ML776680.1, from coordinate 175,854 downwards.
TAAAATGTTGGCTACAAGAGTATCTCAGGAAGATGCTGCTTGGAAACCTTTGAGGGCAGCTAGAACTCCTGGAGCCACGATGCTCTAAGACTTCCGATCCGGCCTGTTGCCGAGCACAAGGAAGGGAGGTGTAGCACCGATGGACTGTGCTTGTGAAGGTGTATACTCCCGGGTGGGACAAACATGTGGGAATGAGAGACCGTTGGTTGGAGTACTGCCAAGGTTTGAATGGTTGGATTGCTGCTAAGGTCTGGTACCTTGGCCTAGACCATGTGGATAAGGATTGTGGACCATGGCTATCTTGGGAAGCCATTGCCCCGATGGAGTCATAGCCCTGCTCCGGGGTGGGAGGTCATCTCAATCAAAAGATAAGTACAATTCTCTATTTATTGTATGTTGTGTATGTTGTATACAGTTTTATTGTAATTAAATTTGTTTGTATATACATATATATACATTGCATATATGCTTGTATTACCACATCCATGATTGTAGATAAAGTGTCTCATATTTCATTACTTAATAAATATATATACCTGATGCTAATCATGTAATTGATTGGGATATGATCCAGGTGGAACCAGAAGGTGTCCTGCAAGTGCATCCTGTGCGCATATTGGACAGGAAAATAAAACAGTTCTGGAATCGAGCTATTGAGCTTGTAAAGGTCTTGTAAAGGTCCAGTGGACCTAGTACGGTCCTGAGGATGTGACATGGGAGCATGGCGACGCTATGCAGGTGTAATACCCACATATTTTTTAAGATTTGGAAATATTGTTGATGTTATGTGAAAGTTGCACTGAGGACAGTGCAAAAATAAGGGAGGGGGATTGTAATATCCTCAAGGCCGAGCCCTGATGTAAATCTTGCATTATGAATTGTAAGTATGTTTATAGGCTGGTGAGCCAAGTTTATATAATATGGTGGACTTATGTGATTATTAGGCCAGGGAGTCCAAGTGTTGAAGGCCAAGAGCCTGCTTCTGTATATGTAATCATGCATAACATTAATAAAAATAAAAATGTCGTCACGTGCAGACTGACCATGATGAATGAGTGATGGGGGACTAAGATTCCACAAAATGGGCAAGGGATTAGGGGCTGGAAGGTGGGAAAAGGGGCTAAGTGTTGAGCCTAGGGGCTTAAGTCCTTGGGAATAATATTTTAATATTATTCTAAAAGACATGTGAGTAATATGTTTTTACCCTAAGTTCTTTTGGAATGACAGGTGACTTCCAAATGGTGGGAGGAGCACATGTTGATGGAAGCATGCAGCTTCACCGGTGACAAGTGTCAACCTAAGCCCATGTAAATAAAAGGGCTGAGATGAGTCGTGGTGGGGGTTCCTCCTCCATTCAAACCGATCGTCTGAGCATGAACCCATCCGACCTCTGCAGAGATACCCCGTACACCCTCTGAACCACAAGCCTGTGTTGATTTGGGGAAAAGCATGTGTTTGTTTCTGAGAAAGTCGGTACACCCTCTGTTCTGTACCATCGAGCTGGTATTCGACCCTACATGGATTGTTTGTCATGTGACCTGAGAACCAGTGTGTGAGTCTATCCCATGTTGCTGGATTGAGAAAATGGAAGTGTCCCATTCTTGCTGAGCCTTGTTGTGTTGTTGCACCTGTCTGTTGCTATCTTGGGGTTTCGTGTCTAGAATCCCGTTGATTGTGGTAGCCATGCAGTGCTTGTCCCTGTGTGGCTTGTTTTCCAGTGTATACAACACTCTCTTCAGGTGAGAGAGGTGGTTGAGGTCGAAAGGACAGGGTGCCTGGCCTGCGAGCGACTCTCTCCAGGTGAGAGAGTGCGCGGAGGAAGGAGAGAGCTCCTGGAAGGAACCCTGTAGCTGCCACAAAGCTTGGAGATTTCCGGTTCAGCCTATTGCTGAAACCCAAGGCAAGGGAGGTTAGCAGCCGAAGGACTGTCTAGGTGATAGAGAAGGTGTATACTCCTGGGGTGGAACATGCATGTGGGGAAGGAGAGTCTGTGGGCAGTGGGCATAAGTGGTTCCTGAGAGAGAATCCTTCCACTGTGACTGTGTGTTTTCCCTGTAACCTCAGCCTAGCCTAGGATTCCTTGTTTGGGGTGGAGCTTAGTCCCAGCTCGGGGGTGACCCATTGCTGAGCTTGATGAGCAGTGTGGTCTAAGGCTAGGAGGATCGTGGAAGGCCTGAACATGGTTGTGGAATTACCACGGATTCAAAGATAAGTACCAGATCATGCTTTAATTATGTTTTGCATGCATGTGTATTAATATTTATCATGCATTCTTCTGGGCATATGAATTAATGTTAATGCCAGGGATTATTTATGTTAGTAATAATTCGTGTGCTTACTCTGAGTTTAAATGTGTTTAATTTGTTTTAAATGCATGTTATAAATAAGTATGAGAATGTTGTTTCCGCAAAGTAGCACCTGCCCGACCAATGGGCCACGGGAGCGTTACAGAATGGTATCAGAGGGTTATAGCTCAGAATGAAAGGATGTTATAGTATGGTATCAGAGCTAAGTAAACCATATGAGTAGTGACATGAACTGACCTATTGGTGGCTGGGGATGTTACACTTTCCTCTAGAGTGCTATGTACTCGGAGTTCCAGATCTGGTGCCACGTGTCCACTTTTAGATCAACGACCAATATTTACTTCAGTTGTTTCTCCTCCTCCTTGTCCACAAAATTCTGAAGTTGTGTATCTTACACCACCTGTCCTCCTTGACGATGGATGGTCCCAAATCACTTCAGGACTTCAGAAATTTGACAAGTCCACTTCTCCTGTGCACACAAGGGTTAAGTCTTGTGCACTTACCTCCATATCCAACAGTTGTTGGTCGTTCACGCTCAAATCCAACAGATGGGATTTGTTCCTTTCCTCTTCACTTCCTTTTTTATGTTGGGCGTTGATCTAACGGTCCAGGCTCCTCCCCATAACTGATCTAATGGTTGTTGTTGCTCCTCCTCCTGAGTTTTTGACTTCTTCTGCCTTGGAAGATTTTTTCAGTGTTCAAAGGCTTCGGTCTTTGACCTTTCTCATGGGAGTCCGCCTCTTGGATCTCGTCTTCACTCTCATAAGCGTTATCTCTTTTGATCTTTAGAACTTAGAATGAGTTTGTCTCCCATGCACTCCTTGTGTTATCTCTTTTGAGATTTTCAAATTACTCAATCTCTTAAGGGTCTCGACCCTTCTGTTTCCTTTCAAAGGAAAAATCTGTGCCCTCCTAGAAACCTTCTGCTCAAAGCACACCTTGTTGAGCATTTTCTACAGAATGTTTAACAACTCTATGAGTATCTTCCTCTGATACTCTTCTCCTTGAACTCAACAAAAATTTCTCTCTGTGCACACTTGCACTCACTCGATGCCTGCCTAGAAGATCCCTACAGAGTTCTCAGTGACTCTATCTCTCTCTGAACTCAACACAGAGTTCTTCCTGTGCACTCCTTGCACTTCTGCTAATGAAGGTTCAATGGTATCTCTCCTAAGCTTATCTGAGGTTAACTTACCTCTGTCAATGCACTCCTTGCAGACAATGTGCACTCCTTGCAATCAAAAACTCAAAGAAGAGAAATAATAGAAAATTTTTCAATACTTCACCAGTTTACGCAATCAAACCAATCTTATTTAAGAAAATGTTCAAATTTCATTTTCTTTCTGACCTCTTCTTTTCTTTGTAATCATTTTCGGGCACTATCTCCTTTCTCTCAATCCCCAACCCACGCGACCATGGGTTTTGATCAAGCACTAGATCAATAAGCGCTTACTCGGGCCTTCGGCCTTCGACTTCGGAAGATTTCAAAGAACCACACAACAATCTCTCAGAGTTCAAGATTATCGAACTCACGATGTAGGCAATATCATCAATGCTCGTCTACCTAACATCTGACGACTGACAAAAACTATGTAACTTCAGGTGTCTGAGTTCCGGTACTTCGAAGCTTTGGGACTTCAGAGGATTTCACATCCGTGCATCCCAATCCGTTAATCTACAAACATTCCCAATCACCTTTGGTGATGTCATTACGTCAAATTACTTACATTTTCCAATTGTGGGGGCATGCAGTAGCGGCTTGGAGTAGCTCGCCTTTCATCCCACAATTATTCTGACGTTGACACATAACCTCTTGGTGAAACCGTGGTTTGGATTGCAGGACCGCCTTGGATAATTAACTTTCGTGCAACCTGGGTCCTCGCAATGCCTTCTAGCCTTTGATCTTGATGTATCGTGATCAATGCCACTATGGGTCCTCCAACCTTTAACTTTTTTAAGTAACCCTGCATCCCACTAACCATGATCATATGGAGTGCCACGTGGTAGAATACTAACGATTGACTCGTGGACCAATCAAATGGGTGTCATGCGTCACGTTCTATATGGAATTTCAACCTTCCATGGATTTGAAACCCACTAACACATGGCACACATCCCATGTGTCCATGTCCATCCAAGTGATGTCATCATCACTCACTACTTCGGCTCTTTGGGAGATTTCTCCCTTCACTATTGCGTTTGACCTTTTAACATTGGCTTAATCCAACAGTCGAGCTCTCCTCTCCAGATCTATGGTGTAGATCCACTTTGGAGCTTCGAGCTTCGACCCTTCTATTTTTTCTGGCATCAGACTTCACTGAAGTCGTGAATTCTGAAGGGCTTCCGGTTTAACTCCTCTGCACCTTCCCTAGATTTGACGGTCATAAGGGATTTCCCTTCCTTCCGAACAGATCCTATGGTGCAAAACAGACTCTGTTACTCTACGGATTTCCATAGGAATTCACGGATAACTTCCTCGCAACATTACCAGATCTGACGATCGTGAAGATTTATCTGGCTTCTCATGAACAGATCCTAAGGTCTAGATTACTCTGCAGCCCAATACCACTTCTTTCGTGGTTTTACGACACCGTTACTCCTCTCGAGATTCGTAACATGACCAAGGCAACTTGTTGGCACTCAGGAAGGTTCTGAGGTTCAAAATTGGTCCTCGAGACACAATTTCCTCTTGAAACCTTGGGTCCAATGACCACTTATCCAACTCATTCAGGATCAGTGTTGAAACCTTGGGTTAGAACTTGAATTTTGTCCATTTCGAAAACAAATCCTTCTAAAAATATTGCTTCAACTTCCACTAACATGGCCCATCCAGGATCAGTGTTGAAACCAGGATCTGATACCAATTTGTAACATCCCCAACCACCAATAGAGCTGGCCAATGCCACTACTCAGCTCTGACTTAACTGCGATACCAAACTGTAACATCCTCGACCATTCAACAGGATGAGTAACACTACCACATGGCACATTCACATATAAATATATAACATGAATTTTAATCGAAATAAAACACATAACATAGAGTTACTACTACTATACAGATTCAAATGTAATAGACAATAATTCATATACGAAATAGAATACATGATAACATTCAAGAATCACATACATGCATAACATATAAATTAAGCACATACTAATACTTATCTTTTCAACTGGAGTAACACCACCAACTATGTACAGACCTTCCACAAATCTCCCAGCCATAGACCACGCTACTCATCACGCTCAACAATGGTTCACCACCGAGCTGGGACTAAGCTCCACCCAGGGTAAGGGAATCCTATACTAGGATGAGGTTATAGGAAACTACACAATGCAACTGGAAGGATTCTCTCCATGAGCCTTCTTACACCCACTACTCATGGAATCTCATTCCCCACATGCCTTTTGCACCCGGGAGTATACACCTTCACTGTCACACAGTCCATCGACTGCTTCACCTCCCTCTCAAAGTCTCAACAACAGGTTGGATCAGGAATTCTCAGAGCTTTGTAGCTGGTGTTGGACTCTCTCTAGGAGAAAACCACTTCCCAACAAACTCTCTCACCTGGACAGAGCTGCTCACAGGCCTGACAACCTGCCTCTTCAATCACGGGCTTGACAACCCACTTCTTCAACCAGTTACTACTCAATTCCTGCAAGGTAAGGATAAAGCACATCAACAACATTCAGTTAACTCACGGGTGATAATAGCTACAGGGAAATTTGGGCATGGACATCCAAAAACAACAATAGTTTCACTAAGATGAAACATGGCTCAGGTAATACACAAGGAAACAACCCAAATGGTTAAGGCATGAACTCGGATTTGCAGTGTGGATAAACCTGGGTTCACGGGACACACATGTCAAATTTTACCTTCCCACTGGTTTCTGAGATGTGCGAGTTTATGAAGAGGGCAGACGTAGAGGCCAGCAAGTTCAGGCAGAGGATTAAAGAATGGCAGAATGAACCCAACACAGTTTGACTCTTTGGTTTTAACTGCATGAGACCAGGTCGACACCTGTCTCCTTGGAGTTGCATGTGCTCCATTTAGCATACGTTGCCTTTACAGGAACTTAGAAAAACACTCAACATGTCCACCTTAGCCTTCAAGAAATAATACTAAATTATTATCCCCTTTCGAGTTAAGCCCTCTAGCTTAGCCCCTAGGCCCACACACTTAGCCTCCTCCCTTTCCTAACCTTGTGGAAGCTTAGTCCCCCATCACTCTTTCTTCGTGGTCTATATGCATGCAATGATGTTTATATTTATTAATTATCTGCATAATTACATATACAAAATCAGGCTCCTGGCCTTTAACACCTAGGCTCTCCAGCCTAATAAACACATAATCCCACCAACTTATCAACAACTGGCTCACCAACCTACAAAACTTGTTTACAATTCATAAATACAACTAGGGATCATCTTTGGGGATATTACAGAGAGAGGTAAAGAGAGAGGGGGGGAGAGTAGGGAATAGAGAGAGATGGAAACAAGGAGGGGAGGAAAGAGGGGAAAAGGGAGGGGGAGAGATTGAGCTAGAAAGATGGATATAGAGAGAGAGAGAGGTAAAGAGAGATATTACAGAGAGAGGTAAAGAGAGAGGGGGGGAGAGTAGGGAATAGAGAGAGATGGAAACAAGGAGGGGAGGAAAGAGGGGAAAAGGGAGGGGGAGAGATTGAGCTAGAAAGATGGATATAGAGAGAGAGAGAGGTAAAGA
>ML776680.1:129200-146226 GCA_009831015.1 Picea engelmannii | reverse complement strand
CTGTGTTATAAGTGAAATGGATACGATTCATGTGATAGAATGATGTCTGGACCAATTTCATCACACTAATCTCCTGATTAATCAATCAATAACAGAAAAATATTTCAGCTGCCGAAGGATATGACATCATTGATATTGTTAGTGGAAATTCTAAAAGGAACAACCAATTATAATTACCTTGAGATCAACATGAGGGATCTGTGTGTTATTGCAGTAGACCATCGCCAAACCATTAACCAATACAAGCACAGCAGTTGCCTTGAATTTCATGAATGTTTCCATCTCTTCTTCCCCTTCGTAGTTGCGGAGATCAAAAGTATATGTACAGAGATCTCTGTATGATTACACGAAAGGAAAAGTGGTCTCTCAGCGTGAGAATAAGACCGCTTCCACGCTGAGTGGAGGAGGACGAGCTGTGTTCGTGTTCAAATGCATCAATGTTAGTAATATAAGTCAAATGTTTTGACGCGTTCTGCACACGGCTGTGACTGACCGGTCAGTTTTACCTGGACTGGATAGAAGGAAGTCTTTAAAATCGAAATCAAGGTTTTTGGTCCAACAACTCGAGTCTTTAATTTAAAAATCCAAGAGACAAGGACAGGTTCAGCACTTTTCCTTCATCCATTTAAAAATCCAGTGAAGAGACACCTTTCCAATGCCTACCAACTAGTATAAATAAAGGAGGCCAACTCCTCATTTGTACACTCACTCATTCGCTCACTCAGTGCACAAGTTTGGTAGCTGCAGTTGAGAGAAGAAGGAAGAGAGAGGCACATTGCTCAATGGAGGATATTCTCTAGTGTTTGGTTTATTGTATTGCCATTGTATTAGCTATCTATATTAAGGAATTTTTTGTTGGCTTTTCTCCCCCATGACGGTTTCCCAAGATAAATGTTTTGTATCTTGTGATTGTGTTTCTCTCAGTGATCCTACATATGCTATTGTTATGTAGTAAATTGAAAAGAAACCTAATAATAGCTCAAAAATTAACATGGTATTAGAGCTAAGCTGAAGAGAGCATCTTTCACTAGATAAAGAAAAATGTCATTGTTGTTGTACAAGAAAATTAGGGCATTCTGTTGAAGAGGAATATCAAACTAAAAAACATCTAGAAGAGTTTTCCCTAACCTAGGGAACTCTTTGGCACCTTGAGCACACTTTTTCAGTGAACAGAACTCCTGGAAAGTGAAACCCTAGTTTTCACTTGTACCAGAAAACCAGAAGTACTAGAAAACTAGGAAACTAGATCCAGTACCAGACCTACCAATCCAAATTTCCGCAAGCTCAGTTTCAAGGGGTAAAATTTGGATTTTCAGAAATTTGACTACACCAGCTTACTCGTCTCAGCTCAATACATCTATCCCCTGGATCAAAATTTCAAAATTTGAAGTTTGAAAAATTAGGGTTTCCTCATAAAACCCTAAGTTGCAGTTGCAGTTGCAGTTTCATAATCAATTGCAGTTGTAGTATCAGCTGAAGTATCAACTATAGTACCAGTTGTAGTCACCCTTAAAGTTTTTAAGAGTTGGAGAAGGGATCTCTTGCCATAGATCTAGAAGGATCTCAGATCCAACATATTCAGAGGAATAATGCAACCCAGGTTTGATTATTGTGATATGCATCTATTTGTTGTGACATTATTTTGATCTAGGTTGCATGTTGAAGCTATGACCAACACACTAGCCTTTGGTCAAAATTTAAGTCAAAGTATTAAATTGATTAAAGTTGAGATCATAGAGTTTATCCTCTAACCCAACTTTTAGTCAAGATAACATATTTTCTGAGTAAAGAAGACAGATTGAAGAAAGCACTCGTCATCTTGAGTGAAAGAGACTTGGAAGAAAAGAAACACACTCATTCTTGAGGTCAAGGCTCCAGGTTCCAGGATAAACTTCTTATGTTGGTTCTAGGTTTCCATGGAGGAATGTTTGATCACAACACTAGAAGAGTGTTGACCTCATTTTGTATTGTATTTATTGCCTTTGATCTTTGGTTCAGACAGGTCACAAGTGATAGCTCTAAAGGAGCTACTGTGACGATTATTCGTGTTATTGTTTTATTACTATTATCAAAAGAGTATTATTCTTGCTTTTTGTTTTGTTGACCTAGGTTCAGGTCATAGGTGATAACCCTAAGGAAGCTATAGTGAAGGTTACAAAAGACAACAGATTAAATGAGACGTGAAGCAAACTATGTACATGACCATATACATTCATGTACCAAAGAAGATGAAGAAGAAGCTATCTTTTGAGATCGAGAGTATCTCATATGGAGATTGATTGTAAGGAGTAGAAGGCTCCAAAGATGACCAAACATTAGAACTCACAGAAGACTTGGTCAAAGGATAATGAAGCCACCTTGACGGGAAGTGTAATATCCCCAAGGACGAGCCCTGTTGTAATCATGTTTATGAATTGTGATCATGTTTATGAATAGTAAATCATGTTTTGTAGGCTAGTGAGCCGAGTATTGATAAGCTGGTGGGGTTATGTGTTTATTAGGCTGGAGAGCCTAAGTGTTAAAGGCTAGGAGCCTACTTTTGTATATGTAATTATGAAGAACATTAATAAAGATTAAACATCGTTGCATGTAGACCGACCACGAAGAAAGAGTGATGGGGGACTAAGATTCCACAAGGTGGGTAAGGGAAAGGGGGCTGAGAGGTTGGAAAGAGGGGATAATCTTAGGGGCTTAAGTCCTTGCGAATAATAATTTTTTATTATTCCAAAGATGTGTGACAAACATGTTTTTATCCTAAGTCCCGGGAGAGGAAACACATGCAGCTCCAACGTGTGCAAAAGGGAACACATACTCGATGGAGTGCATGCAGCTTCATGGGCGACATGTGTCGGCCCAGGCACATGCAATTTAACCCAAGAATTGAGCCATGATGGGGGTTCAACCTCCATTCTGTCATCGACTGTCTGAACCGTTTTGAGTCTATGATCGACCTCTACTTAATTTTCTTGTCATGCACCTTGAAAACCAGAACCGTGAAGTCGAATGGTGTATTCCCGTGAATCTCGTGGCCTCTGTATTTGACCTTTGCAATATTCACGCACACACCTGAAAACCGTAAATCTGTGAACCATTATGTGTCTTCTGAGGAACCCAATACCTGAGTATTCACCTTAGTTGTGCCATGTTTTAGTGTGGGTTGTTGCCGCATGCAGTGCCATGCCCATCTGTTGTGGCTATTGTCATCCCTTCATGAATGAGTGTTGAACCGTGGTTGTTGTCCTCACCTGGCTGGAGTTTATTCGAGGAGTGTGCTGAAGAAGCAGGTTGTCAGGCTTGTGGTTGAAGAGGCAGGTTGTCAGGCCTGTGAGCAGCTCTCTTCAAGTGAGAGAGTCTGCTGGGAAGTGGTTTTCTCCTAGAGAGATTCCAGCACCAGCTACAGAGCTTTGAGAATTCCTGATCCGACCTATTGTTGAGACCCAGAGAGGGAGGTGAAGCATCGATGGACTATGCTTTTGAAGGTGTATACTCCCAGGTGGAATAGGCATGTGGGGAATGAGAGTCCGTGAGTAGTGGGCATAAGAGGGTCCTAGAGATAATCCTTCTGGTTTCTCTGTGCAGTTTTCCTGTAACCTCAGCCTAGTCTAGGATTCCCTTGCCTTGGGTGGAGCTTAGTCCCAACTCAAGGGTGACCCACCGTTGAGCGTGATGAGCAGCGTGGTCTAAGGTTGGGAGGTTCGCTGAAGGTCTACACATAGTTGGTGGAGTTACTACAATTTCAAAGATAAGTATCATTATGGGTTTAATTTCAATTAAAATGCATGTTTGTGATGCTTGTAATATTATCATGTATTCGATTGCAATGATATTTACTGTTAATTCCATTAATTATGTATATTAGCAGTAATACTGTGATTACTTTGAATTGTTGATTAAATTTCATTAAATGTGTTAATTTGATTTAATGCATGTTATATATATATGTAAGAGAATGTTCTGCGTAGTAGCGTTGCCCTAGTTTCAACATTGAGCCTAGATGGGTCGGATAAGTGGTCTTTGGACCTAAGGTTTCGAGTGGAAATGGTGTTCAGAGGAACCAATTTCAAACCTTAGGATATTTTTGAATGCCAGGGGATTACTTGGACGTGTTATGAAGCTCAGGAAGACTAGCAGTAGAATACAAACCACAGTCGATGTGGTATTTGAGCACGGAGAGAGAGAGAGCTCACTACTTGGGGTGTTGGAGTCATAGGATTTGTTTTGGAAGGAAAGGAAAAACCTTTACGACCATCAGATATGTTGAAAGCACTAAAGGGTTAACCTGGAAGCCCTTTGGACTTCGCGACGTAGGATAAGATTGATGCAAAGATATGAGAAAGGCCGAAAATCGAAGCGTAGAAGTCCCAAAGGAGATCTACATCGTAGATTGTAGGAAAAGAGCCTGACCATTAGATCTGTTTCCAAGAAGACTAAGGAAAAACACTTCGGAGGATTTCATGTGTGGAGTGTGACAAACTCCTGAAGTCCTGAAGTAGATCGAAACTTTCCATTACAAAGGACATGTGTTAAGAGATCGTGTACTTCGGGTGGAAGTACTTCGTGAGGAGGCAAGTGCTGTGAGTTTGAAACTTCTGAAGCTCGAAGTTTTGAAGTGAAAGGGTAGACGTGGTGGGGCCGAATGACGTTGCTTGGGGTGACGTGGAACTTTATAAACATACCACATGCCATCACCTTAGTTGGTGATGGCTGTACTATGTGGGCCCGGAGGATAGAGAAGATGGAAGTTCATAATTCGGGAAATTGAAAGGGAAGCAAGCGGGAAAGATTCCAGAAACTGAAGTCCCGAAGCTCCGAATCCCTAAAGTCCCAGAACTCAGACACCTAAGGTTCCATAGTGAGTGTCAGTCATTGGATGCTTGGTAGACGTGGACTATTGATCCACTGTACTTTGCGAGTTTAGTAACTCGAAACTCCGAGAGATTGTTGTGATGCACTTTGAAATTTCTAAAGGCTGAAGACCCGAGTAACACCGTTTTATCTAGCACTTGGTCACGACCCATGGTCGTGTGGGTTGGGGGATTGAGAAAAAGGGGCTATTGCCTGAAAAATTAATAGAGTAGAGCTCAGAAAAAAGAAATCTCCAAGGATTCTTGATTGAACGAGAATCACAAAGAATGAAAACTGAACGTTTTCTTGAATCAAATTTGTTTATGAATGTTGAGGGATTTGTTAAGAAATAATGGCTTGAAAAATTTCGGTTGTCGGCACATTGTGTTTGCAGAAGTTTAACGAGTGCTAGAACCGATTAGAGTTGCCATTGAGTGCAAAGAAATGGAGGAGACACAAAATGATTCCAGTTCAAAGAATGAAGCTAAAGGGATGGATGTTCATTTGGGATTTGAAGGGTCGAACTCCAATGGGCATGGAGAATAGATAGATAAGGAGGGTCATATGATGAAAATAATTGAAATATTCTAGAAATATGTGCCCAAACTCACCAAGCAGATAACATAAATCTCATGAAAGATAAGGAACAACAGGGACAATTCAACTTAAAGTCGATGAAGAGTCTGGAGAGAATAGAAAATAAGTTGGACAAGGAGAGAGACTCAAGCAAAATAGGGAGTCACTAGACTTCTGAGGGAAGAATATCAAGGAGTGTTGGTAGACACCATCATTACTCCCAAGGTCACTCCAAGAGAAGGGCACACAGTAGTTCAATCCCATCTCCTACCAGAAAGCACATGAGATCTGGAGTGGATGAACTGAAGGGAGAAATGAACAAGATTAAGCCTCCTATGTTTGATGGAGAACATAAGAAGGAGGAAGATGCCGAAACATCGTTTCTTGGTATGAGGAAATACTTCCAACTACAGAACTATTCCTCTCATGCAGAAGGAAGAATTGTGATGTATCAACTGAAAGGAAAAGCATCCATGTGGTGGGATCATCTTGTGCAGGTAAAACACATTAGAGAGAAAGATATCACTTGGAAATAATTCAAGAGATATTTCGAGAATAAATACTTGACTAAAAGATACTATGACAGAAATATGAAAGAGTTCTTTGAAATCAAGCTTGGTAGCATGACCATTGATGAATACGAACGAAGATTTTTGGAATTACTGAAGTATGTTTCGTTCATCAAGGATGAGACTGTCAAGATTCAAAGGTATATAAGTGGATTGCCACCTTCCATTGGTGACAAGATCCAGTATGATGACCCTAAGACCATGAAGAAACTATAAGAAGAGAAAAATGCTTATATGAGAAACAAAGAGAGAAGCCTACCTTTCGGAAGGCTTGGGAAGATAAGAATAAATTCCATATGGATCAAAGGAAGAATGGAACTAAGCCACCCTTTTTCAGAAACAGTCCTCAAGGACAACCATCATTTAGAGAGCCGAGAATGGTTGACGTAGGGGAACAAATGCCAAGGAAGACACCCATTCAGTGTTGGGACTATTAGGGGAACCACAAGTACAGAGATTGTCCCCACAAAAATGGCAAAGTGAGAGTTGTCCATAATGTTCATCAAGTTGAAACAGTGGAGGACATGGGCAGTAGAATGCCAAGGATCTACGTAGCCCTGGACAACAAGCAAGTTGAATATCATTCACACGTGATTGAAGTGGAAGGTATGATTAACAACCATGCCTTTACTATTTTAATTGATTCAGGGGCTAGCCATAGTTATATAGATCCTAGAGTGGTGGTAGGTTTGCATTTGTCGAGAAACAAATATGAAAAGTCTTGGTTAGTGCAGCTGGCTACAGGAACCAAGAGGAAAGTCACTGAGTTAGTTAAGTCCTATCCAATGGACATGAATGGACTAAGCACAAAGGCTGAATTGAATGTTCTGCCTTTAGGTTCTTATGACTATCAAGTTGGGATGGACTGGTTGGACCAACACCATGCCATCATGGACTATCGTAATAAGACATTCACTTGCCTAGATGAGGAAGGAAATCAGAAAACAATCCAAGGAATTCCTAGAGTTGTTGCTATCAGAGAAATATCAACAATGCAACTGAAGAAGTGCTACAAAAAAGGTTGTCAATTATTTGCAGCCCATGTGGAGGAAGAATCTAAGGATGAGTTCTCAAAGATTGGAGATCATGTCGTACTAAAGGAGTTTGAAGATGTATTTCAGGAGGTACCCAGACTACCTTCGAAAACAGATATTGAATTCTCTGTAAACTTGATGCTTGGAGAAACTCCAGTGTCGAAAGCTCCTTACAGAATGAGTACGCTAGAGATGAAAGAGCTACAATTGCAGCTTGAAGAGATTTTGAAGAAGGGGTATATACACCCAAGTGTGTTACCTTGGGGTGCCTTGGTCCTGTTCGTGAAGAATAAGGATGTGATGTTGATATTATGTATCGATTTCAGACAATTGAACAAAGTAACTGTAAAGAAAAAATATCCTCTGCCAAGGATTGATGACCTCTTCGATTAGTTGAAGGATGCAAAGATATTTTCGAAGACAGACCTCAGGTCAGGATATTACAAGGTAAGGATAAAGGATGAAGACATCAACAAGACCTCCTTTAGAACAAGGTATGGTCATTATGAGTTCACAGTGGTGTCGTTTTGGCTGTCGAACGCACCCGTTGTTTTTATGTGCCTAATGAATGGTGTATTCAGGGGCTATCTAGACAAGTTTGTCATAGTATTCCTGGATGACATCCTGGCGTATTCTAAGTCAGAGGAAGAGCATGAACAACATCTGAGGATGGTGTTGTAGGTGATAAGAGAGCACCAACTGTATTCCAAGTTGAGAAAGTGCTCGTTTTATCAAGAGCATATCCATTACTTGGGGCATATTATTTCAAAGGATGGGATAGTTGTAGATCCTGAGAAGATTAAGGCCATCAGAGAATGGTCAACGCCAAAGAATGTAACAGAAGTAAGATCCTTTATGGGTCTAGTGGGATATTGCATAAGGTTTATCGCAGGGTTCTCGAGGATATCTCACCCTATCACTTCCTTGCAAAGGGAGGAGAAGAAATTTCAGTGGACAGAGGAATGTAAGAAAAGCTTCTAGCAATTGAAGAAACTATTAACCAGTGCTCCAATCCTGAGGATTTCATATCCGAATGAAGACTTCGTGGTGTGCACAGATGCATGCAAAGGACTAGGAGGAGTCTTCAGTTAGAATGGATTCGTAATCTATTATGAATTCAGAAATTTGAAAGATCGTGAAAGGAACTATGCAACTCATGATTTGGAGTTGGCAGCCATAGTACACGCTCTAAAGAAATGGAGATAGTACCTCATGGGAAGGAGGTTCGAATTGAGGATAGACCATATCGGTCTAAAGTACTTGTTTGATCATCCAACCTTGAATGCTAGACATAGTAGGTGGTTGGAGTTTCTCTGTGAGTACAATTTTGATATCAAGCATATCAAAGGGAAGGAGAATAAAGTGGTTGATGAACTCAGCAGGAGAGTACATGAATTACATGCTACAACCATTAGCATGTACCAAACTGATATTAAAAGAAGAATTTTGGAGGCTGCAAATACAGATCTGCAGTACAGGGATTTGGTAGTAAAGATACAACAAGGTAAGATGACACAGAAAGTGGAAGATTATAAGCTTGGAGCTGATGGAGCACTCATGTACAAAAACAAAGCTTATGTACCTAATGTCCAGGATTTAAAACTTGCAATTTTGAAAGAAATGCATAACATACCTTATGCTAGGCACCCTGGATATCAGAAAACTGTGGGAGCAGCTAAGAGCCATTACTTTTGGCCAGGTATGAAGAGAGAGATTGTTGAATACATCGCAAGATGTATGGAGTGTCAGAAGGTTAAAGATGAGCACATGCATACAATAGGGTTGTTGCAGCCTTTACCCATTCCTGAGTGGAAGTGGGAGGTAGTGACAATGGATTTCATCACAGGATTTCCCAGAACAGGCAAGAAACATGATTCAATCATGGTGGTAGTGGACTGTTATAGCGAGATTTGCCTCACCATTGTTATCTTGCACAGAGGGACTTTTTTCATTTCCCTATGCAAACTTGTCATCCCTTTTTGATGAATCCAGAGCCAAAAATATACATTTTCCCACATATACGCTCCCTATCAGTTATGAAATATGTGTATATGCTGGCTTCTCCACTACAACCCACGTACATCAGGATTTGTGCCAGAAAATACAAAATGAAGTCGGGTTTCCATGTCACGATAGAAAATCTCTTATCCTTGGCCTTCCACATACTAGAAACATTCCGACTCGGCCCTTCAGTAGCATTCTGAAGGCTATAAAAGCACAATTTAAAGCTATGGAAAAGAGGAGAAAGAATTCAAATTTGAGAGCAAAGTTACTCTGGAGAAATTACTTCATATTGAGTCTGCATCCCTTTGTCCCTCAATTCTGAACATAGTGTTCATCCCCCAAGATCTTTCCCTATTGTTGAGAGAACCTCATTGACTCTCTCTTGTGAGCTTGCCTTTGGTGGAGGATTGAAGTGGTGGAGGCCCAGTTGGAAGGAACTTGGTTTCTTGGTTTTGAACCGTGCTGACATGGAAGTCTGTAATGTTATCACTTCTACTGATCAATTATTAATAGAAATACTCATTTCCCGTCCTATTGGTATATTGCAAATGTATGATTATTATCCATGGGCATGTTTATAATGTTTATTGATGGATTATGTTATCTGATGTGGTAACTCCTTTATATCATCACTATATACTTTCTCTGCTCATTTGTCAAGAACTTATTGTAGGTATAAAGCTTTGGGTCAAAGTGATCAATGGTGGAACACCATCAAACGTTGGATCGAGGTAGGCCTCTTTATAATCTTGCACATTAGTTTATATAGCATATGTTGGAATTGAGTTGATTTCTACAGTCATACCTGTCTGTTGTGGTTTACCCTTGGACATAGAGAGTTTTCCCCTCGTAACAGAATTGGCGACTCCACTGGGCATAGATCTTCCTTCTAAGGGTTGAAGTACTTTTTCTTCCTACATTGCTCTTTTTCTTTTATGTTTCTTGTCGTATCACTACTTGACATATTTTGTTCACTCTGGGTCTGATTTTTTAGCCTTCTTGCCTTTGTCTAGCCTTGTTTTAAATCATATATGCTCCTTTTTCCCAGACAATCGCGTATACACGCTTGATGTCTTACTGTAGGATGCGTATATACGCTATGTTCTCCTGAACAGTCGTGTATACCACTTCCCTTTGCTTGTTTGCTTGGTTTAGTGATTGTTGGGTGAGTTTTGAGGATTGCTCAGCCTTCTTAGACCTCTATAGTGCCTATTGAGTTTCTCTAGGTTGACAGAAAACCTATTGGGAGTTGAATTTTTGGGCATAGTCTTTCTCTTTGTTTTTCATCCTTGTTGTCCTTGAACCCTGGGTTGTTTGCTTGGCTGCTTGATATTCTGCTTGAGTTATTTCATTTATACACAATAGAATTTATATATCAGGTTGCTTTATAGTCCATGCATTTTCTCTTTAATATATTGAAAATACAAAAAAATATGGCATTTTGCATTGGTTAACATTTTTTTCTTTGAGCCTTTATCATTAGCTTAGTTCATTTAGCGAAAGATTGCATTTTAATTCTGAATTGCAAAGTTGAAATTGAAAATTGCACTGCTTTTATTAGCATGTCATTCATTGAAGAGTTAAAGATAAAGTTTGCATTATATTCATATTCATTTTCTTCCAGAGTCATAACATCATGAGTTTTGATTCCATACCTTTTTAAGTAATCACGGCCAATAAAATTTATGCTTTAAACTAAAATTGATTAGTCATGATTTTATTTTTTAGGGTGCACAAACTAGTCTAGGATTTAGTGCCTTGGAATAGGATTTTGTGAGTAAAATTCTCCAAGGCAATTAAATCAACATATGTGTCTGAGACAGGGAGTTGAGAATTTCATTGTATAATTGGTAATATCAGGAGGCTCCGCTCACATCAAAGTTAATCACAAGGCCGAGCGAAGTTAGTTGAAGGGATAACCCCTGGATACTCACCTAGCGTCAAAGATATTTCTGTGGATTTATTCATATTTGGGGTTCTTGCTAGTACCCATACCTATGTGAGAGGTGGTGTTTCCAAGGTTTTGGGCTTTGCTACCCTTCCCATACAGTGATCCAGACTTATGACTGCTCGCATGTGCATCCATTATACAGTGGTTTATTAGTTTCTTGACTTAGGTATCTCATAGGTTACTGACAGGGGTTTTTCTACTTGTACCTTGGGTCGGATAGGGGTCGGACAACACACAGCCTTTATGGAGGATTACCTCTCCAGGGGGATCTGACCGACTAGTTGTTAAGCCCACGAGGGCCCCTATAACTAATTCTGTTACCTCCAAACTTTAGCGGGGAGTTTCGGGGCCCTCTTGGATGAGACATACCTTCTTTAGTGAGGGAGGCCACTCAACCACTTTAGCCTGTTTGCATGCATATTGGTCGTTGGACTTTTTGGTATTCTCTTTGACTACTAGTTGACCTTAGAATTATATTTTGGATTGCATCATTATGGAAAGTGGAGTTTCCTTTTTTCCCTCATTCACTGCTACCCACCCCATGATACCTTCTAATTTCATGGGGACGGACCGTTCCTCCTTTTACAATGGTATGCAGAACTACAACGCTCAGTCTGCACCTTAGATTTCTAGCCATTTTTCTATTGATATGCCTTTCCCCGTGCAACCCTCTTCCTGGCCCACATATATGAATCCTAGCATTGGACCCAGGAACATAATGGCTATGATTCCTACTTCTTCGTTTCATATGAGTCGTGTCCCCATGGGAGGTTGGAACCTTCCCCCCTATGGATCCAATACTAGATATTCTCTTTCAGGAGCCAGTACTTAGATGGGTGCTTATCCCACTTATTACAACCCACCCATGTATCTTTCGTCCGCCCTGTCAGTTCCTTCAAACACTTTTTTCATGACAGGTCCTCAAGTACCCCTAGGTCTTTCATATGGGGAGAATCAATTTTACGGTTCGGGCTAGCCTCTTTATGGGACCCCTTCATAAGGGGGCAACATATATCCTCACTTGAATAATCTGTATCCTACCTCGATCTCTTCACAAACCTCAGTGACGATGCCCGTCCAACCCTCTTCGGACCATTTCGGCGTGAACCAACACTTTTCTGGGCTGGGGCAAGGGGTACACCAAGATCCTGCCTGGCTTGCAATTTTTCAGAATCAACATTTCCCCGTACCGTAGAATCAAATTACACAATCTATCACCAGTCCAGTCATTGTCAGTCATACCGGTGCTCCATCACCAACCTCTACCAGTCATGTGGGAGATGGGTTGACTTTTTCTACAAATTATGTTGACAGCATGCCCCCAACCTCTACCCATTATGTTGGGGGCACCATTATTTTTACCCCAAATTATAGTCGTGTCACGACTCTCGCCTCTATTCATCATATAGGATACGACTCTTTTTCCCCTTCTAGTTACATTAAGAAGCCTATACGTCTCAGATGTAAACCGAATTTCCTTTGCAGGACTTGCGAAGGAAGTCACCTTATTCATTTGTGCCCGGTTACTGCCGGGATACCAGAAGCATGGGGCTCACCCAAAATCCTTTCATATTTTGAGGCCTCCATGGTTTCTCCTCACACCACTTCTCCTTTGATTGTCTCAATGGTTCCATCGACGCAATTTTATCTCGACCCCACCCCCTTTGCCGAGGGGGATGCATCTCTTGCCCCCATTACTATGCATCCTCTTCAACCTATAATTGAATAAGTAGCCACACCACTGCAATCTCTGGTCAACCCTACTCTCCCGAAAGAGAATGATGCACCTTTCAGTCATGTCATCAACATTTCAAATCCTCCCCCTTCAGAATGAGAGAGGTTTATTCTTTCCCAGAATGTTCTTCCTCCAAGTCTTGACGAAGTTCCCTTTGATTGGAACGATCTAATGGGTCATCCCATGCCTTCACCTATGTATTTTCCATTAAGAGACATTATCCGAACCATCACAGAGACTGTATCCTCCGTTAGCACCTTCTCTTCCTTGACTTGGAGAGATTTGGGTTTTCCCAAGCTTTTTTCAGCTATCCATGAGATATTGACTTTCCACAGAAGACCGAGACAGGAGCCTTGGCCTCCCCCTTTACATGTTGATTAAGCCAGAAAAACGAGTCTTAATTAAGCTCTTTTTCGACTCGTCTAAAAAACCGAAAATATTGCTGAGTGATTTGTCCCTTTGACACTCGTTAAAATTGGATTTTAAAGGTCACGAGTCTTAGTTAAGCTCTTTTCTGACTCATTATCAAAAATAGAAAAGATTGTCGAGTGAACTTGTCTTTTTCACACTCGTAAATTGGATTTGAAAAGATGTCTATTTGGCACAAGTTTACCCCTTTTTCACACCAAGTACACTAAAAGACATAAAAACTGACATTTTTTGGTGTTAAGTTGTGATTGCATCTCATGTGCTCGCTTGCAGTATTGAGCCTTTAGCCGGTTCTTGCTTTGCGTTGTAAACCGTTGCCTAAGCAGTTTTTGCATCCTCAACCAAGGAGAGCCTTGTTTATATCCTTCGCAATTTGACACCCTATACCTTGAAGGGAACATCACCCCGAGTGTCCATCTCCCACATGCATTCCCCTGCATTGAGCATAGGTACATTCCACTGCATTGAGCATAGGTACATTCCACTGCTGGAAGTAGTTTTGCTTACTTGCGACACTCGTTCCTTCCTCTGTATCATAGCATTCATTTTTTATGAAAAAACAAAAAACAACGGGCGGGAAGGGAGTACTATATTGTAATTAGCACCAGTCGTGTTGCCTTTGAACAGAGAAAAAA
The DNA here is from genome assembly GCA_009831015.1 of Picea engelmannii. Taxonomy (NCBI): domain Eukaryota; kingdom Viridiplantae; phylum Streptophyta; class Pinopsida; order Pinales; family Pinaceae; genus Picea; species Picea engelmannii. Next base: position 132,448 of record ML776680.1, on the reverse strand, counting down.
TTTATTGAGTCCTTGCGTCATCATAATTTTGGGTTTAGCATGGCCTTAGGAAGTTGATCTAGTTACAGAGTTTTCTCTACCGACTAGTTACTCTTTGAGTCCCTATAGAGAACATTATCGATGCCTCCTACATCTAATAATCACATCATTAAGTCTATGTTGTTGGAGTCCACCATGTCTCATGCTCTTGTTTAAAGGAAGTTTATCAACTTGCGTCAACCACTCCTCAGAAATATTGACTTCGCATGTCATCCATACCCTCAGTTTGTCTCAGAATCACATGATACTATGGTCTTATTATGCACCCTAGCACTAATTTCATCATTTGTAGGTCACCTTGAACCCAACAATCGACACTTCATCATTAGTCATTGACTAGGTGGTTTCCCTTGTGTTCGATGGAAAGACATCTATTCACACTTTGGGATTCATGCATTGTCTTGGTTTCCATTAGCCTTATTGGTGGTTTTCTCACCTTTGTCAACAGTTTTCATCATTGGCTGTTATTCAGAGGGTCGTTTTCATATACCGCTTGCACTTGGTACACGTGAAAGATGCACAGGGTCGTTGGTTAGTGAACATGGTCTTCGTCTGATCTCCACCAAATCATGAAGCTCCTGCTTTGTTCCTCGTGTTGACCGGTGAGAGATGCCTTAATTCTCTCCTTTCAACGGGTCTCTTTCCATCGACTTCATCTCATTTATTCTGGATATGGGACCTAGAGTTTTGTGAGTGCCTTGAGGCTTGCAGTAATTAGTGGTAGGCTCTCTCGCCATTGATAGATGGGAATACATCAATGTCTCCTGATCAATGGATTTCTCAAGTGTTTGACACCAACTCCTTTATTCGCACTTGTAGAAATGTACTCAGTGCCTTGATAACTACTTTCATTATTGGTAGGTTGTCTCGCGTTTGTTAACGGTATACCTAAATGACTGGTAATCAAACGATGTCTCATCATGTTCGACCTCAACTCATTTTTTCACATGATGTAGACTTTCACCTTGGCGGATTGTGTAGAAGACTTCAAGACATCACTATGTGGCCGCAACTTTCCTGAGTTATTGCTTCTCTTTCATTGGACCAACACCTGTTCGAATTTAGTAATCATGGGAGATCATATTGTACTTCATGGTATACATATATCTTCAGATTGATTTTGAGACTAGTTTCACTGGGCCTTGTTCGTGACTATGATAGCGTTTGGCATTCAACCGCATTTGTATTCGCCTATTCATGGCCATGAACACTTGTTTGGTATATTTTTCACATGGATCTGCATTTTATTCTTGGCAACCATGTATGCAAAGTCAGTACATAATATGTTAATCAATTGAGTTCATCCAGCTAGTTCTCTACCACTCCACTTCTGGGTTATTTATAATGTATTTCAGCCATCGTAGATACTCCTTTGATCTCACACATTAGGGGGCATCTGTTATAGCGATATTTTCCTCTTCATTGTTATCTTGCACAGAGGGACTTTTTCCATTTCCCTATGCAGACTTGTCATCCATTTTTGATGAATCCAGAGCCAAAATTATACATTTTTCCACATATACGCTCCCTATCAGTTATGCAAGATGCGTATATGCTGTCTGCTCCACTACATCCCGTGTACATTGGGATTTGTGCTAGAAAATACAAAATGAAGTCGGGTTTCCATGTCACGATAGAAGATCTCTGATCCTTGGCCTTCCACATACTAGAAACATTCTGACTCGACCCTTGAGTTTCATTCTGAAGGCTATAAAAGCACAATTTCAAGCTATGAAAAAGAGGAGAAAGCATTCAACTTTGAGAGCAAAGTTACTCTGGAGAAATTACTTCATATTGATTTTGCATCCCTTTGTCCCTCAAGTCTGAATGCAGTGTTTAGCCCCCAAGCTATTTCCCTATTGTTGAGAGAACCTCATTGACTCTCTCTTGTGAGCTTGCCTTTGGTGGAGGATTGAAGTGGTGGAGGCCCAGTTGGAAGGAACTTGGTTTCTTGGTTTCGAACCATGCCAATACGGAAGTCTGTAATGTTATCACTTCTACTGATCAAATATTAATGGAAATACTCCTTTCCCGTCCTATTGGTATATTGCAAATGTATGATTATTATCCATGGGCATGTTTGTAATGTTTATTGATGGATTATGCTATCTAATGTGCTAACCCCTTTATATCATCACTATATACTTGCTATGCTCGTTTGTCAAGAACTTATTGCAGGTATAAAGATTTGGGTCGAAGTGCTCAACGGTGGAACACCATCAAATGTTGGATCGAGGTAGGCCTATTTCTTATCTTGCACATTATTTTATATAGCATATGTTGGAATTGAGTTGATTTTTGCAGTCATACCTGTCTGTTGTGGTTTACCCTTGGCCATAGAGAGTTTTTCCCTCTTTGGACAAGCTTACGAAAGTTGCACATTTCATTTTGTTAATGACTACTCACAAGGCAGCGGATGTTGCTGACATCTTTATGAACATAGTTACCAACTTAGCGAAAACTCTCCAGAGTTCTCATTTTTTGGGGGGGGCAATTTTTTACCTCTTTTTTAAAAATGGTGTTGCCGGTAGCACCCCCTCTCCATTTTTAGGTGATTCTTGATATTTTAATTTTTTCGATCCATGATGTTTCCACATTATTTTTTTTAAAATGCTCATTTTTCATCTATTTTCAATTCTCTCTCTCTCTCTCTCTCTCTCTCTCTCTCTCTCTCTCTCTCTCTCTCTCTATATATATATATATATATATATATATATTGTTTTTATTTAACTCCGTTTTTAGTCTTTTTTTCATGCTTCTTTCAATCTTAAAAATGTTTTTTACTTTTTCGAAGTTAGGATTTTTCATAGAATTTTGTCTCCTTAATTAATTTATTGTTCCATACTTTTTAAATGTAGTGAAAAACATCGTTTTTAACACATTGTTTACCTTTACTTCAATAAATAAATAAATAAAAGTACTTAAATAACACTTCTTTTGAATATTTATCAAACAAATACACATTTTATAGCCATATATCATAAAAAAACCTATACATTTTGGTTCAGATTCCTTAAAATAACATGTCAAATAAAGCATTTTTATGGACATAATTGAACAAAAAAAGTCTAAATTTTATAAAAAAATATCATTTTCTTTCATATTTTTATACATTTGAAGTAAAAAAATGGCAACATTTATTAAAATTTTCCAATGTATAGTGACTCACATACAAATAAAACGAAAAAAGAAACAACAAAAAGATTCAT
>ML776680.1:107192-127956 GCA_009831015.1 Picea engelmannii | reverse complement strand
ACAAACAAACATATAGTTATATATCTATAACTATTAAAATATAAATAAATTAACTTACAAACGAATAATATGAATGTAATAAATCAACATACCTTTTTGAATGCAACAAAAAATTGTTTCAATACTGTTGAAGAGCTTGAATCGGGATAGTTGAGTTTAACATCATCCCAACTTTCTTCATTCAACATCTTGACCATTTCCTCTTGTATTTTCATATACACCTTATGACTAAATAAAAAATAATAATGTTAAACTGAAAAAATTAATTATCTTGTCCTAACATAAATAAAAATAACTCAACAGACTTACTTTTTAAATTCATCACAAATTTCTTCCATTGAAAATTCTCCCGACCTAACACATGATAATATACTTATGATAAGTTTATCATCCTTCACTCCTTGTATTGATCTCCAAGGTGTTATAGTCATATCATTAGGAATATTTTTTATGTCAAGACTTCTCTTACTTGTGCCACATATCAATGATTTAGCCTTCTTAACTCTCTGATTATTTATACCAACATTTTCCCATAGGGTGAAGATCTCATCTATCAAATCCCATACCTGTCCAGTTCTAAATCCCAATTAAAAGTAGTTATCCACAGATCTAAATATATCACTTCCTTTGCGATATTTTTCTTTTGTATTTTCATCATCAAGTGGGAATCCTATTTCCATGCAACATTGCTTTTGAAACTTAACATCAACATTTGATCTCTCCCCGTGGAATATTTCAGAAAATTCATTGTGGATAAATCTCACCCTTTGAATGAAGGTCATAGACATTATGTACTCATTGTCTGTGTTATAATCCCATGCCAATAACTTTGCTTCTAAATCTGTTAAACCAACATAAATTATGCATTTGACTATCTCAAAAAGAGGATTATTGGGATATTCTTACATCAATTATCTTCTAGCCTATGCAGAATGATTTCCTCCAATTACATAATATTTGTAGTCAAAACATTTTGATTTATCAAATTCTTCCCTCGTAGGAACTTCCATTTGGTCAACAAGAACTAGGTAGTAAACCACATGTGCATATGGATTGTATCTAATCAATGCTTTCAAATTGTGAATATGCAAGTGATGTGGTTTTCTAATTTGATATTTTTCCTTCCCTTCTATGGGTTTATAAAGTTGTTTCACATTCAACTGAAATGTGTGGTCATCATCCCCTTGAAACTCACCCTATGGAAATGAAATGACTCAATTTGATGGATAAGACATTACCATTGGTGCACCCGTTGTTTAGGATCATTGACCATTGATCATCAATAGGACACATGGTAGAATTAATGCATAGATTTGTAGTAAATATATCTCTTCCCGACACTGTTGTACTGTCTGATGGTATCGATTCCTGCCCTTCCTTTCAATATGTCTCTGGTCCACCTGCTTGCTTTTCTCTCTTCTAGCTCTTAGCTGATTTGTGCTCTATCAGTCTTTGTGATATAATTCTGTGGTAGCCGATCCTGTGGAATATCTCCTTTCCTTCAATACCTCTTCCCAGTTAGCTTCTTTTCAATTTATCTTTTCCAAGTGGTCTTTGGTCATCCTTCCTTGGAATTGTCAAAGTCATCCTCATTCTATTTTGAATGGCATTTTGTGTCATTTTCATAATACCATCCTCTAGATCAACACCTGGTGTTATTATTTATCTACTTCCTTTAGAACTTTCACTATAATAATCCGAGCTAACGATGGCTTCTTGAACATTATCAAAAAAAAAATTCTTCCTCTTATGATTTAAATGTGTTTCGTCTAAATCAATGATTTCTTCATAATCAATAAGAATAGACTCATCATCAAGCATCATTTTTTTATGTTTATCTTGTTTGTTCTTTTTGCAAGAAGAAGTGATAACCTCATTGGGATTAATCTCAACAAAACCTTCATTTGGAGTTTCCTCATTTTCAAATGTAACCCTTTTAGGATTTCTAGAATGAGGATTTTTCTTTCTTCTTTCATGTTCTTCTCTGTCTACTCTTGYAGGTTCAACCTCCATTRCTTTWTGTTTMTKTYTCCTTCCTTCTTGTKTCTTTTCAATATGAAAAGTGTTGATGRCATCCATGATATYATTCYCTRTAGAGTAWATCCCCACTAAYATATGTGAAAGTCRTTCARYAAAATYMTGTAAAAATAAAATATAACATTTTCATGTTARATAAAATTAAAACATTASCATKATACTAAAAATAATAAAYRACACAAAAATAGAAATAAAAAACTTACATTGCCTTTCTCAATGTCATCAACGATGGATGCACATAATTCTGAAAAACATTCATTCTTGTTATAATTTCTCAATTTGAAACAATATCTAAACTTGATATAAGTTCTCCCTTGTTTGACAAGTACATAAACAATATCTATGGCTGGCACCAAACATATATGTCGTAACAAGCCAAGTGCTTGATAATTTCCTTGCACATTTTCTGATTCGGCACAATACAAATATATATGATCTCCATTGTTTCCTTTCTTGCCTTTAACAAACCAAGAATATTCTTGTTTGTTTTCACCTTCCACAGATTTCCACTCTCTAACATTCTTCATTGCCTTTGATAGCTCAGGTGTTAAGCTATCATTTTGTTGCCTAACATTGATGGAGGTTCCAGTTGCATTTTTTTATGCCATTATTGCAGGTCATGATCTAGATATATTGATAGATAATCTCTATCCTGACATTTTCCTATATTAAGATAAAAAAATAAATTAGGCCTTTCACATTATAATCAACTAAAAAACATAACATTGATTCTAAAAACTAATTTAAAAAACGATTAAATGTTTTTAACCTATATGTAACAAAAATTAAATATAACCTAATATCTAACCTAAAAATTAAATATAACCTATGTAATAGAAATTAAATATAACATATAACATATAACATATTGTTATATGTTGTTTTTTTTTGTTAATTTGTTCGGACCTACTGGCTGCGGGATTAACATGTGGCTTGAGAAACCGCGACTCAAGGGTATCTAAGCCGTCAAAATCACCCGGGGATCGCACCTGGCCTGAGCCACACCAACCCTTAACATGGTTGGATTTTTTGTCTCCGCAGGTTTCGAACCGGTGACTTTAACAACACGGAGTGGCTTAACAACACACTCCGTCACTAACTGTCCTACACCTCGAGGACTTGTCCTTGGGGTACAACATATTGTTATATGTTATAACATATAACAATATGTTATATGTTAAAACATTTAACCATATGTTATATGTTAAAACATATAACATATCGTTATATGTTAAAACATATAACATATTGTTATATGTTATAACATATACATATGGTTATATGTTATAACATATACATATGGTTATGTTATAACATATACATATGGTTATATGTTATATGTTATAACATATAACATATCGTTATATGGTTATAACATATAATGATATGGTTATACGTTATAACATATACATATGGTATATGTTATATAACATATGTTATATTGTTATATAACAATATAACATATGTTATATGTTATATAACATATGTTATATGTTATATAACATATACCATATGTATATGTTATATAACATATAACATACGTATATGTTATATAATCTATAACCTAGGTTATATGTTATAACATATAACCTAAAAAACCATAAAAAAACTAGACAAAAGTTAAAAAATTATATCTAAATTTCATTTTTTTGCCTTTTTTTTCAAAAAATATTAAGGATTTTCTTAAGATTTTCTTAAAAAAGTCTGAAATGTTTTAAAAAGTTGGGTATTTTTTAGAAAAAAATTAAAAACATCCATGTTTTTTTAGAAATAAGAATATATATATATATATATATTGTATGAAGACTTGTACATGCACCTATTCCATCCCTACACTAAATGTGCATTGTCTATTAAATTCTAGTTGTGATCCTAGAAATAAGAATAATGTATATATATGTGTGTGTGTGTGTGTGTGTGTGTGTGTGTGTTTATTAAAATTAATCTATATATTGTATAATAAATATATATATGAAATGGGTGCATGTACAAGTCTTCATACAATATAATATACAATTCTTCATATTATATTGTATGAAGACTTGTACATGCACAGATTCCTCCACCCCATTTGTCAAAGAGTTTGCTCTTTCTACGATTCTATGATGTTTCGACCCAAATAATTCGGAGCATAGTGGTATCCATTTGAAAACTATGTATTCATCTGCAGTGATCATTCCAGAGCATCAATCTCTGGCTACAACCAGAAGGAGGCTACAACCCCCTATGTTCTCCGGATACAACCGGAAGGTGGCTACAACCACCTATCCTTGCCCCATCCAACCGCCCTAATGTATAAGTAGAATGATGGAACCACTATCACACTATTACTATGTGATATACTGTTGTAAACATATACCAATAAACCTGCACCAAACAATCTGTACCAATAACTTGAACAATGTATCAACCATGCATCAACCTATACCTCAACTTGTAATCAATCTGTACCATAAACAAGTGCATCAACCATGATCCAACCTGTACCAAACAACCTGTAATAAAATTATACCATAAACAAGTGCATCAACAATGCACCAACCTGTACCTCAACCTACAAACCTTCCTTAACTTTAACAACAAGAGACTAGCATTTTCATCAAACTTTACTTTAGTCTCACATGACTAGTTTTCAATTAGTCAACAATCCTAACTTGAAATAATCGTAACTATGTACCTGTAACGAATAAAGATATGCAAATAGTACACAATGTTTCTCGGTTTGTTTTATGCAATTCCTCCAGGTGTCACTACTTGGAACCTCTCAGAAAATGAGTTATAGCAAAAATGGCATACCTTGTTGAATTTTGGCTTATTCTAGAGAGTGGACCTGTAGAGCATACCCTGCACAAAATATTTGTTGTATGGATCTAAATTTTTTACACAGAATACTATAGACTGTAATCTAACCAACACATTTGGTCTTACTAAATTTGGATTTATTATGAAGAAGATATGATGTTTTTACCCGAAACACATGTTTTAGACTAGTTTCAGGACTAGCCACAAACCCTATTTTCCACAGAGTGTAACTCCAAAAATACAAGGACCCACAAGATGAAATTTTTACCACATCTACTTGGATATGTTTCCTCAATGACCTTCCAATTTCACAGTCTGAATCATTCTAGAAAAAACATTATTGCGAAAATGGTGAGATGACCTATAAATAACATACCTTAGAAAGCATCATCAAAAGAATTTGGCCTTCTTTACTTCACCTTCCCTCTGAAATTCGGCTTAGATATCCTTTGGTTACCTCATTCACCTGTAGATATTCAATATGCTCAAGTGTAATTAAAATGAGAGAGCCTTGCCTCTTATTTATACTTTCATGTAGCTTCCTCAAGGGGTTACCTTTTAACCATCTTAACCCAATTTCTTTATTTTAGGGCTAACCCACTTCTAACGACTTTCCATAATTAGAAATTTCTCCATTTACTTTATTATTTTAATAATCCTCATTGAATTTGTCACTTCACTTTATTATTTAAATAATCATCTTTGAGTTTGTCACTTCACTTTATTATTTAAATAATTCTCTTTGACTTTGTCACTTCACTTTATTATTTAAATAATTCTCTTTGACTTTGTCACTTCACTTTATTATTTAAATAATACTCTTTGACTTTGTCACTTCACTTTATTATTTAAATAATTTCTTCTTTTCAATAACTTTGACTTCTTTGATCTTTTGAGGCTTCAAGCCAACATATGAGGGTCCTCCAAATTCGTAAGGCCATAACTCTCAAACCGTGAGGAGTTATGTGATGTTCCACATACCACCAGAAATGGCATGACATGTACTATCCATATAGAATAGTATTACCTGCAAATATATCAAAACTCATACCATTATACATCAAACAAACTTGGTTCCATTACCCAAACCTTTGTGCTACCAAAATTCGCTACCTGACTTTCTTCAAGGGTTGACATCAATGACAACCAACCCAATTAATCAACAATACCCCCCTTTAGCATTGATGGCAACACTCTGATGCAATACTAAAATCATTTCACTCGTGTTCCCCCTAGAACCATGTCTGCATCTATGTGACCAACGCTCCCCCTAGAACTATGCCTCTGTCCTATGTATATGATAAATCTCCCCCCCTTTGTCATCAATGGCAAAGGTATATTTCCATTTGGGGTTTCTCCCCCTAATTGACTCATCTGATCTCCCAACCTGAACTGTCCTCTGTATGGTACTTCCTCGTGTACATCTAAGACATATAATATAAGCATTAAAAAACATTCATTTTGGAGTAGAAATAACTCTGAGTCTCTAGTGAAGATACTCAAAGACTTCTCATGGAAGCGATTTTGTAAAGATGTCTGCCACTTGTTCTTTTTTGCCCACATATTAAACTATAATGTTCTTTTCTGCAACTTGTTCCCATAGAAAGTGATACTTGATTGGAATGTGCTTCGTCTTGGAGTTCATCACCGGGTTCTTTGAGATACTGATGGTGCTTGCATTATCACAATAGATTGGAATGGGCTCATCATACTCAACCTATATATGTGTCAGAGTTTTTTTCATCCATATAACCTGTGTACAACATGTTGCTACTGCAATATACTTTGCCTCAGCTATAGATAAAAATATTGATGATTGTTTCTTGCTTAGCCATGATACTAAACACTCACCCAAGTAGAACGCTTCTCCACTGGTGCTTCGTCAGTAATCAATGAAACCTACCCAATCTGCATCTATGTAGGCAATAAGTGATATATCCTTTCCTTTTGGATACCATAATCCAAACTCTTTCGTTCCTTTGAGATATCTAAAAATACTCTTCACTGCTAATACATGTGATTCCTTTGGTGCTGCTTGAAATCATGCCACCTATCTAACTGCCTACATTACATCTGGTTTGGATGTTGTAACATATAGTAGGCTACCAATCATTGACCTATATTTCCTTTGATCTGTAGACTTTGAATCATCATTTTTTCTCAACTTGCAACTGGTTTTCATGGGAGTGATAACTGGTTTGCAATCTTCCATTCCGAACCTCTTTAGCACTTCTTTGATATACTTGGTTTGAGAAATAAAAATTCATTTGTTTCTTTGATGTATCTGAAGACCCAAAAAAAGGATAGTTCTCCAAGTAATGACATTTCAAATTCATTTTGCATGTCCTTTACAAATTCCTAGCTTAACATGTCATCAATACTTTCAAAAATAATATCATCAACATAAAATTCAATTAATAAAATATTATTTTGAGTTACCTTTATGTAGAGGTTGATGTCTGCACTTCCTTTTCTGAACCCTGCCTGCTATATATATTTATCCAGTCAAGAGTACGATGCTCTAGGAGCCTGTTTTAGACCATACAAGTCCTTCTTTAATTTACACACATAGTGTGCGTTCTCTGACAACTAAAATCCTTCTGGTTGTTCAATGTATTCTTCTTCTTCAAGTTCCCCATTCAGAAAAGATGATTTTACATCCATCTGATACACTTTAATATTTTTGGAGCATGCATAAGCTAAAATAAATCAGATTGCTTCCATTCCGGAAACTGGGGAAAATGACTCTTCAAAGTCGATTCCTTCAACCTGTGCATATACTTTACATACCAATATAGATTTGTTCCTTGTAACATTTCCATATTCATTCAATTTATTCCTGTATACCCACTTTGTGCCAATCACATTCTTATCCTTTGGTCTTGGAACTAATTCCCAAGTGTCATTTTTCTCTATTTGATCCAATTCTTCATCCATGGCCTTATTCCAAAATTCATCTTTGTTGGCCTCTTCAAAATAGGTTGGTTCAATCGTAGATGAGAGTGCTAGGTGTGTTTTTTCTGGTGAACGGATTCTTCTTCTAGTCTCAACTCCTGCATCTTTGTTTTCGATACTCTGATTTGAAGGATGATTCTTCTGTACTCATCTGTTAGGTGTCTTTGGAGGCACTTGCTGAACTTGCTCTTCTTCTTCTGTCGGATCCTCTTCATCTTCCCCTTCTACTTCTTTTTCATCTTTTGCTTCTTCTTCGTAAACCTATTCCATTGATTCATTTTCTTCTTCCTTTAATTCTTGTCTACCCGTTTCATCAATTGTTACGTTGATGCTTTCCACACCTTTGTTCAATCTCAAGTTGTAACACTTGTATGCTTTGCTTGTACTTGAGTAACCAAAAAGTAATCATTTTTCCACATGAGAGTCAAACTTTCCAATTTTGCCATCTTCTCTTTTGATGTAGCATTTTCTTCCAAAAACTCTGAAGTGTTTCACATTTTCTAGTCTTCCTTTCCATAGCTCGTAGGGAGTTTTTTCAGTGTTGTTTCTGAGCATTACTTTGTTTTGAATGTGAACTAATGTATGCACTGCTTGTGTCCAAAATATATCTTTCAATTTGGATTCCATTAACATTGCTCGATCCATTTCCAGTATTGGCATATTCTTTCTTTCAACAACTCCATTATGTTGAGGTGTTCTAGAAACAGAGAATTGCCTTTTTATTCCATTCCTGTTGCAGTAGTCCATAAATTCCTTTGAAGTGAACTCTCCTCCATTATCAGATCTCAAGCATTTGATTTTTGAATCCATTTTATTTTCAACCATTTCCTTGTAGATCTTGAATTTTTCAAAAGATTCTGACTTATTCCTGAGAAATTAAACTACAGTCATTCTTGTATAATCATCAACTAATAACATAAAGTATTTCTCACCTTTTAAACCCTTTGTTGTAGTTGGTCCAACTAGATCAGTATGCACAATTTATAGTGGTCTTGTCGTTGAATATTATTTTGATTTAAACCTGGTCTTTGTTTTCTTTCCTTGTTGACAATGTTTGCATAAAGTGTTGGTTGGTGTCGTGATCTGGGGAATTTCTATAATTGCTTACCTTTTGCTGACTTTAACAAGGTTATCAAAATGTATGTGACCCATTCTTTTTTGCCACAACCAACTTTCATCTTCCTTTCCTAGGAAACACTTTTCATTTCCAATTTCACTTAATACATATATGTTGCTTGAAGTTCTCACATCTGTTTCAATCAATTTTCCTGAACCTTCTTTTCTTATCTCACACTTTTGTGAATCGAAAGTAACTTTATGACCTTGGTCACATATTTGACTCGCACTTAGAATATTATGTTTCATATATTCTACTAGTAGAACATATTATTCCTTGATATTCTTGTTCCCAATTCTAACTGTGCCTTTTCCAATGATTTTAGTTGAATCATCATTTTCGAAGAAGACTGATCCATATCTTTCCTTTCTTAATGTAATAAACCCATCTCTATCACCTGTCATGTGTTTTGAATGACCACTGTCAACATACCAACCACGTTTCTTCTGCTTAGCTTGTAGAGCGAGTGTGCATTCTTCATTGCTATACTGATTCTTCTTTCTTATCCATGTCCTTTTCTGAGGTTCCTGTCTGTGACTGTTGTTGTTCTGTTATGGTTCTCTAGGAGGGATTGTCATTTTGCAATCTTTGGGCATGTGTCCAAAGTTGTTACATTTGCAGCATTCCACTTCAGTGTTGAAAGATTCAAACCTATTGTAACTTCTTCTCTTGAAAGATTCAAAGATTCAAACCTATCGTAAAACTCTTGTTGGCTAGAAATGAAACAATCTTTCAAAACAAACAAATTCTTCCAATACAATTCAATCATCAAATCACATATGCCTATGGAGGTATCTGGTAACCTAGGAAGGTAAATAAAAAAAGAAATTTGAAGGCTTTGGAAATAGAAATGCAACAAAATTAGATTATTTTGAGGGAGCATGTCAAGAATCCACGTAAGTGTGCAGAAGGAGGCTTAAATTTTATAACTTATAATGTCATGCTCAATTTTAAAACACTAATACTAGGACAGAAAAATAACAATAAAGATGAACTATATGCACTTTGGTTGTTTCTAAAAAAATGTCATGGAAAGATGTTTAAATAGCTTGCAAGTAATAGGAAACTCTATACTCATTTTGGAGTGAACAAATGGAAATTTCAAGCTAAATAATCTAATACTTGTCCCTATAATTGCAATAATCAAAGATTCTAGATCTCATTTTACTTTTCCCACCTTGGAGCATGTGTATAGGAGTTCAGTGAAAATGATGACGTGTTCTCCAAAGAGGCTCTTAGGCTAGAGGAGGGAGTGATGGAAATGGATGAGAAAAATGATAGACATAACCCTCTAGCTATAGCCCATTATATCCATGTTTAAGCTTACTACTACATGGATGCTAAAGAAATGGAAAAACTAAAAAGGAAATTATTGTAAACTTGTGATGGACATTGTATATCCTTTAAATATATTTTTAGTTGCAACTAGAAAGGATATTGAAATTGAAAATTATATTATTAATAATATTAATTTTATTAATTCAATAAAATATTTTTATATAGTTTATGATTTATTTTTTAAGTTAGTGTTTTGTATTAGATTTTATCATAGATGATTTTAGGGGATAATTTTCACAAATGGGCTATTTTTCCATGGTTTTTCCCAAAAAGAGATTCGCTCATTTCCATTTTTTCTAAAAACAATTCTCCGAGATTCCATAGAATAAAATTATTTTACCTTAAAAATTGCCAAAATTTTATAGAAACTATATAAAATCCTTACAAATTTGAATATTTTTACAAAAGTATCACCAAATATTTTACATTTACATATTAAGGACTAGTAAGATTAGCCCAGGTTTCTACATTTTAATATAAATTTTCCCCCTTAAAATTATCCTTGCCTTCTATCTTCAAAGATCAAAATACATGCCAGGAGTCCTTATGCCAGAGTTGTCAACAAAGGAAACCAACCCTAGCACTAGGACCGAATTTTCTGAAAGATTCTACCCTGAGGGCCAAAATTTGCAACCATATAATTGTTTTGTTGTCTATTGACCAAACTAAGATATGAAATAAGAAAAAAACTATAGCTAAAGAAACTAGTATGAGAATGGGAACATAGAGCATAACTGAATAACATAATCATATTCCAGTCGAACTGCCTTTGCCATCGCCCTGGGGAGGATCAAGCCATACTGAGACAACAACTCATTGGAGATGTTGTTCCTGATGCTGCTGACATTGTTGGGGAATGGAGAGTATGTTATAAAGAGACTCTACTCTCTGGTCCATAAACTCTTGCCAAAACTTCTAGTATGCCATTTCCTCTCTCAGTTTGAAGATCAACTGTAATTGGTCCTCTAAGAATCGCACGTGATGATCCTCATCATCTTGCTGATGGTATCTTTCACTGTGCTCCAAAAGTTTGGAACCTTTTCTATCTACCAAAGTTGTAGAAGTTACCAACTCGTTCTGAACATCAATCACACAATGACACGTGGGAGCATCAACATTTTCTTAGCCAAGTTATGGTGGAAAATGCTTACATTATATCACACATCCTCATAACTCAGCCCCCACTTTGGATGTCATGTGATTCCCTTTCCTCTGCACTCTCATCTGTTTTCTAGTGTTCTAAGCCAACATCTCTATACGATGGAGAAGGATTGTGATATATGTTAGAGTAGCTATGAAAAGTCCCATTTTCGTTGCACACTTTGGCCCTTTTACAAGGCATGGTTCTAAGGAAGAGGAAACCAAATAAGCAATCGATTCTCAACCAAAAGAAGCTCAAGAATGAAACCAACGAGATGGAGATAGATTGAGGATTCATTCCTCTTTCAGAACATATGTGCACCTATCGTCTGGAGGCCTTTTGAACTTTGAGAGTACCCATAGTTATGTCTTGTGCAATAACTATGACCTCCACTGAAACATAAAGACCATTCATGGATGTTGTATCGTGCTTAGAAAATATAACCTCCATCATACCATGTGATATTAAACTTGCCATAAAAGATTCACCCTAGTTATGTAAGCTTGTGTCTCTTGCCAAACTCGAAAGGAACGACGAGCACCAAGTGGTAACGTTGAGAGCCATCTAACTTGTGATCATTCTGGTCATAATGACATCCCATCCGGGGTAGAGTTTATGAAATATTATTAAATAAAAAATAATAAAACAAAATATTATCTTTTAATTTATTATTTATTTAAACTTTTAATTTAAATTAAAAATTAATTAGTAATAATATTAATTTAATTAATTTAATAAATTTTGTCAAATATTTGCATATTAAAAGTTTTGTTAATTTAATCCATTTAATTTTATTTCATCCTAAGTCACATCCTACCTGATTAACTCTACCTATATCTACTATTTCCCAAGTCAATTTATTTATTTCTTTAATTAATTCAACAATTTAATATTCAACTCAACAATTTAATTTTCCCCACTAATTTCTGCTACTTTTCTTTTCTGCTATTATTTCTCAACGATCATATCTTACATGGGATATCACTTATTCTCACCTCATCGGTGCATTAATTAAATTACTCTTTCTAATTATCGACCCCAACACTATGTTGTCCCTGAAGACATAATGTTTTTCATAAATCTCTAACTACTAAATTTAAGTTGCTTATATGAAAGCCAGAGTTGTTTATATAATAACAAAGTAAACCACAACTTAATATATAAGACAATTCCACATTTGAAAATAATTATTATAACATGGCAATTGAGTCTAGTAAATGTGTATTAATAAAATTATTATAAATTTAAAAATAATTTTAATGTTTTGTAAAGTTTAAGTACAAAAGCTTGAAGGGATTAGGTTTAATGGTGGAAAGTGAAGAGTTTTTCAAGGTTAAGTAAGGTAAACAAATTGGAAGCCGTATCATCAATGGCAGAACCTGCTAGGATTATAGGTGTAGTTAGGTTGGAGATAGCACAAAATAAGCATTACCAACTATTTTGGTAGTTAGTTATCTTAGATTCTCTTAAAGATGGAGCTTCATTGGCGGAATTGCTATGATTTTAGGATAGTAAATAGTTTGGAGATGTTTCTTTACAATCTGTTCAAACTATTTTGGTAGAGTTATTTTCCTAGATTCGCTTAAGGGCACAAGTTTAGTTATTAGCGGAGTGATATATTGGCAAAAGATCAGCCTTGTATTAACCTTGACGGTTTTCTCCTTGAAGAGCAGTCATTAAGACTCCCCGTGTTGGGCGAACTAACCGAGGTTTGTTATTAAATATTTATTATTTTCATTAACAAGCCTTCTTAAGCCATAGGTTTCTCACCGGTGGAGCTAGAGTATTTGATTTGATTTCCCTTTCTAGGAAACTGAACTAACTGTGTTCTTGGTTTGGTGACTTAAGTGGAGGACACATGGCTCAAAAAAACTTAAAAAATGTTTTTAATCATGTCTCTGAGTTAATGAACATCGAAGATGAACTGGGGTGGCAGCATGAAGGCTTAGTCACAAAGTTTGTTGCACTATGTGGGGGCCAAACTCATTCATTACCAATTAATTTTGATGTGGCAAACAGGTCAGATGAAAGGAATTCTTCACTGACATCTATTTAGAGATCCTCTGGTAAACAAGAACCTTTTTTCTCTAGTCAGAGTGTCGCTACAAAGGTGTTTAACAAATCTTCCTTGCATGTGATAGACAATACTATTGCTACTCCTACAGGACCATGTTTTGGGGGAGGGCTTTACAAAGTAGCAGGGCTTAAACTCACTAAAATTTCCTCTATCGACTGAGTTATGAGGGAAAAAATCTTGGAAGGAGAACATGAAGGTTCGAAAGATGGTTCTTGGGTCTGATGTGGGCTTGGAAGAGGTTTCTAGGTTAGCACTCTGTGGGGTGGTGGGTATACTAGCCTATCCTTTTCTTAGTAAGGAAAGCTTCCTGAAATGGTTGGAACAGCAGTGGACATATTTCCTAGGTTATAATTCAGAAACCCTTCATTTGATGAAAGGGTGGTTGGGATTCGTTTGAAAATCACCGGAAGATGCTACCATATTGTTAGAATCACCTTGGTTAAACGGGGGGTGGAGTATTATGCTTAAGCGCTGGAGAGTGGCATTTGACCCAGAGATGAAACATTTTTAGTTCCGCCATCTGTGGGTTCTCATGCCTGGACTTCTGATACATTTGCGGAATTTAGGGGCTCTGCGAGCCATAGGGAATTCCTTGGGGAAGTTTCTTGCAGTGGATCTGGTAGTCCTGTCAAATTCGTCAAGAAAGATGGCTATGGTTTTAGCTGAAGTGGATATTCATGGTGGACTATCAGAGGTACTGGATATCGAATGGCGCGGCCAACACTTTAGGAAGAAAGTGGATTTCCTTGGCTTACCCTTTCGTTCTAGTCATTGTCATGGTATTGGTCATGTTCGGAGGGAATGCACGGGTGCACCGACGGAAGAGGAGTCTTAGGACTCACTGTTACAAAGAGACCCTCCAGATTCCATGACAGAGATTGATTTGTATGTTAGCGATGGATTACGTTTCAACCCGGATTCTACTTTTCTGGAGGAGGACCAGGACACACTCTCTGGTAAGTTGAAACGACATTGCCCTATTTTTTTTTTTCACTTTCCTTTTGGGAAAAGGAGGCATTAGAAAAATCTATTTGGCTTCAGTCCTCTACCTCTGGTGCCCCTGGGTCTGTACCTATTGGGGGACATAAAAGTCGTGATCTTGTGTTGGTACCTGAGAGTCCTACAAGGTCTACTCCTCCCATATGCGTTGGGATTGAGACTATTGGTGATTTACTCGCAGCTACCATTAAACCCTCCCTATTGGAGTCCCAATTCTCAACTGAGATCCTTCCCGGCTCCGCCAGTCCTCCACTGGCCAACTCTCATTTAAACAGAAGGAGAACCCAAACTCTGTCAGGTTACAGAGAGTTGGATATGGATGAACCAACTCTTAGTGTTGTCATCGACTCACTCATTCCATTTGTCAGGGGTAATAAAAATGTTACTAAATTACCAGTCTTTAAAGGGAAATCGGTGGTGGGTTCATGATTGGGTTCGAAGGGGACTTCCTCCCGAAATAATACAGGGGAGGGGAAAGAATTTGCATGGTCGAGGGGAGTGGGGATAGAATTATCACCCTTAAAAACTAGAAGCACCCGGAAAAAACAAGCTTCACTAATGCAGAATTCTGTTGATTTCTCATCTTCCCCCATAGATGGAGGGCCTCTTAGAGCAGTGAAATCCCAGGAATGAGATAAATAATGTTATTATTTTCCTTTAATATTAGAGGGATGGGAGGCACCCTTAAAAAGGCCTCGGTTGTAAGACTTTTGGAACAGACTCTCCCAAAAATCATTTTTTTCCGGGAAGCGTTGGTATCGACACAAAACTCCAGAGATTTCATGCATGCCCTCGGACCATCGTGGGTATCTTGTGTGGTTAATGCCTTGGGAACGTCTGGGGGCTTACTTGTCTCTTGGAATCCAACATTTTATGAACTGGTTCCTTTTCTCATGATTGGTGGCATATTGTTAATAGGTATCAGCATTAAGGACAAGTGGGAATTAACATTGTTGAATGTTTATGGTCCATGCATGGATCACATAAAATTCTGGAAGTTGGTTGACGACAGTGGTTTATTGGATATAAAGAATCTAATAATAGTTGGTGATCTAAATTTAGTCAGTTCTCTGGATGAATTATAGGGGGGGGGCGACCAGGTAGGCTACCTTTGACGATTTTTACAGGGATCTTTTTGGGGAAAGAAATTTGATAGATGTGAAGCCGAAAAAGTTGGTTCCGACGTGGAGGAATGGCCGAACGAGAGTGGAAGCGGTGGCTAGAAGGTTAGACCGATGCATTGTTTCTGAAGAACTGTTATTAACTGTGGGATTGTTTCGTTCATTGGTAGATTATCCATTCATATCAGACCATGCACCAATTCTCCTCCACTTGGAAGCCACTCCGGATCAAAAAGCCTATCCATTTAAATTCAATGCACATTGTCTAACTGATCCAGAATTTGGAATACTGGTTCGGGAAACTTGGAGTCATCCATTATTCCTAACAGGAAGTGGTTTTCAGAAAAGGATCGTATGGAAGTTAAGAGTTTTAAAGGAAAAAACTAAACAATGGTTTAGGGGGAAACAGGTAAGGAACGTTGAGAAACTCAAAGATCTCGAAGCTGGAATCAAGTTATCGATCACCAACTTGATAGAAGATTATAAAAATTTGGAAGAAGGTAGGAGCCTTCGTCTGAAGGAATTTGAAAGGGACAATATCCTAAGAGGCACAAAAGAATTATGGAGGCTACGTAGCAGATCCATTTGGTTGTCTAGTGGAGACAATAACACAATTTTTTTTCATAATTTTGCAAACTTCAATCGAGCCAGGAAACACATTTGGGAGATTACTGACACAGGCGGGTCAAAGTTTACAGATCCGATAGCTATTAAAGAGGCATATTTTAAGCATTTAAAATAATTCTACATGGCACAAGAGACTTTGAACACGGCCGAACAAGTCAAGATTGTCGGTTATTTCCCTAAGGTCTTCAAGGAGGAGGACTCTACTAGACTTTCACAGCCTGTTACAATGGAAGAATTAAAAAATGTTCTCTTCAAGTTCAAAAAAGCAAAGAGCCCAGGTCCGGATGGATGGACCTCTGAAGTTTTTACACATTTCTTTGATGTTTTTGGCCAGGATATTCTCAATATGGTGGAAGAAACGAGAAGGTTAGGATCGGTAGGGGGCAGCCTAAAATCGACATTTTTGACTTCAATTCTGAAGGCAAACAAGCCCAAAACTTCCGATGGCTTCCAAACGATATCCTTATGTAATTTGTTTTATAAAATAATTACAAAGATCATCTCTAATGGGATAAAACCATTTCTTTCCAGCACGCTCTCTACAGAACAAGTGGGCTTCCTTCATGGTAGGAGAATCTGAGAAGCTATTGGAACGATGCATGAAAGTTTACACAGTATTAAAAAGAAGAAGTTAAGTGCCTTGGTATTAAAAATGGACTTAAGGAAGGCCTATGATTGTGTGGATTGGGACTTCCTAAGACTTATTCTGATTTCCACAGGATGCGGAATTCAGTTGACCAACTGGATTATGGCATGTGCTTTGTCATCATCCTTTGCAATTTTAATTAATGGGGAAGCCACAAAATTTTTTAGGAATGGTAGGGGACTGCGACAAGGGTGTCTGTTGTTGTCCCTGCTTCATGTATTGTTTGTCGATGATGTTATTATTATGACGAGGGCGACCTTAAAGGAATGGTGGGATATAGAAAAAATCATTTGTTTATTTTGCAAATCCTTCGGACTAATGGTTAATCTACAGCCCGTCATGCAGGAATTTCGGGCAACGATCTTACTCCTTTCAAAAATCTTCTTCCCTTTTCTTTTATGGAGTTGTCCACAGGGTTCAAATATTTGGGATACTGGTTAAAGACCGGATCCTACAAGACTGAAGACTGGGACTGACTCCTAAATAAAATTACGAAGAGAATAGAGAATTGGTGCAATAGATGGATTTCATTGGGGGGTAGATATACTCTGGTAAAAACAGTATTAGAAGGCCAGCTTGTATACTGGATGTCAATGGAAGCCATTCCTCGATCGGTATTAAATCAAATCAGGAAATTAATGTTCAAGTTCTTGTGGAATGGGAGAAAAGATTCACAAAAAATCCACTTATGTAGATGGGAACTACTCTCAAGACCAAAAATTTGGGGGGTTGGGGGCTTAGAAATCTGGTATTATTCAATACGACACTCACGCAAACACTTTGTGGAGGGTCTTGACTCAACAAGGGATTTGTCATAAGATCTTAAGAGATAAGTACATGAAGAATCTTACAGTTACTGATTGGTCGAGGATGGCTAGTCATAGAGTGAGCGTGGCATTGAGGATATGGAATAGCATGGTTCAAATAGTACATGTTATACTTCATTGGTTGAGTTGGTCTTCAGGAAAGGGACAAAACATTTTTTTAGGAAGAGATCGGATCCTTGGTTTGGGACAAAAGACTATCCTATCCGAACAATTGAGAACTGTTCTTATCCAGAAAGGAATAAATACATTGGACCTAGCATTGGTCAATCAAGATTCGATTACATTATCTGAGGATTGGATTAGCGGAAGGGATTTGGGGATCTCGGACAATCTAGCATCAGAATGGGAACATTACTGTGATAACTTAAATGAGGCAGGGGTATCACTCAACGAGAAGGAAGACACTTTGATCTAGACAGGAGGAGACTCCTCGGGTAAAATGTCAGTGAAAAATATCTATGCAACACTAACCTCTACTTTTGAGTGGCCACAGGTGAATGGTTGGAAAAACAAAATTTGGAAATGGGAAATTCAATTGAAGAAAAAACTATTTATTTGGATGGTTGTTGAAAACAAAATACTAACATGGCAATTATTACAGGGCAAAGGGTGGCAAGGTCCCGACCGGTGGCAAGGTCCCGACCGGTGCAAGGTCTGTGAGTCTTCCCTTTGAAAGAAACTGAAAAAATAGGTTGAGCGTTTGTTTTGTTTCCACCCATCGAATTTTATGACAATTGAAATTGGTTCAGGTTAATCTAGGAATTATTGTGGCTGTAAAAAATTGCACAAATATTTTTATCTTAATATTTTATTAATATAAGAAAATATAATGTTAATTGTAAATTAAAATATTTAAAAATAAATCATTTTTTTTAACTAATTATTAAATTCAAAATAAAATAAAATAATTATTATTTATTTTTAAATTAAAAAAAATCAAATAATAAATTAAATAGTGATTATATTTTGGAATTTTTATTTTATACACCGTTTATATCTTAAAAAAGTTATCCAGCTAATTTATTTTTCCATATAAAAACTGTTTGTGAAGTCAGAATCCTTTATGAAAATGAATTCTCATTAAAAAGACAAAATCAGATTACAAAACAAAGTAATAACGATTGTCTAACTTTATATATTTTATTGATGTTATATTTTCTAATTTTATTTATAAATTTGTAAGTAGAAAAATATTTTTTTTATATAGAGAATATTCTTCAAATCAAAAATAAAGAGGTAGAGATATTATAGTCTCAATAATAATATTAATAATAATTTATTTTTAAAGTTATTGATAAGTTAGATATCAAATTGGTGTATGAGATTCCTCCACTTACTGGTAAAGTCAACCTAAGTATACATACTCTAACTCTATCTGGATTAAAACTTATAACCTCTTAAGAAGAAACATATATTCTTAACCATTAGACCCACTCAAACTGTACATTAAACCCCTCAGACTGTACAACTCTTCAAAACACTAATGAACGGAAGTAATATTTAACTATGACAATGTTCAAGAAACACACCATTTCTGACTTTGCAGGAGGGGCAAAGCCAAATCAAAGGATCTGAACGTTCAGGGCGGGCATACCCAAAACCTTTCTTGCAACAGAACAGAAACAGCTCCTTGATATGAAGATAGATATAGCCTGCCAAAACTCCACAGAGAATACCCACAATAACGCTTGAGGTTTGCCATTAAATATTCCCTATGGAAGAATAATCAAAGCACCGGCCTGCACTTATTAGACCTTTCATTTTACAGTGTCAAATCAATCGTATTAGAAAAGGATGTGTTATGGCTGTAATCTAGGAATTATTGCGTTATGGCTGTAAAGTAGTTTTTGGATTGAAATTATTGCGATATAAATTTAGATTCACTGTGTTGAAAATTCATGAAGCATTAGGATTATATAAATTTAGTCACTTAAATTTGTAGATTCAATCATTTTTTATCAGATTTCGAGCAAAATCAAACTGAAAAAAATGTTAAAAAACAATCAAAAGATAAAAAGTTTAGACTAAACTTTTTAAATTAGCACAGAAAAAATTATACAAATATTTTTTATTAATATAAAAATTTTTAATGTTAATTGTAAATTAAAATATTTAAAAATAAATAAATAAATTTGCAATTTTCTCCAAAAATAATTCTTCTCTACCAATTTTTTCCAAAAATATTTACCCAAAATCGAGCAAAAAAAATTGTGTTATTATATGAAATGAGGCAAGGTACCCTACAGTTTCAATACAACTCTTCAAAACACTAATGTACCGAAGTAATATTTAGCTGTAAACCCTGGACTGGTGACAGTTATGACAATGTTCAAGAAACACACCATTTCTGACATTGCAGGAGGGGCAAAGCCAAATCAAAGGATCTGAACCTTCAGAGCGGGCATACCCAAAACATTTCTTGCAACAGAACAGAAACAGCTCCTTGATATGAAGATAGATATAGCCTGCCAAAACTCCACAGAGAATACCCACAATAACTGCTCTGTCAGGGAAAAGAAAGGGCACCACAAAGCCCTCCATCCAACCCACACCATTCAAGCCGCCATGGGCGTGATTATCCAGCTTGTTAACAAGGACCTTGAGGGAGAGAACCACTGCGGAAAATCCAACCTGGGCATTCCCAGCGGGATATGCATATTCTGATATCGATGCTATAATGGCGATGAGAGAATGAGATAAAAACGCAAGGACGAGAGCTGTGAATCCAAACATGGCACTGCCCATCTGCTGCTCAAGCTGCGTTCCTTTCCAAATCAGGGACACTGTGTTATAAGTGAAATGGATACGATTCATGTGATAGAATGATGTCTGCACCAATTTCATCACACTAATCTCCTGATTAATCAATCAATAACAGAAAAATATTTCAGCTGCCGAAGGATATGACATCATTGTTATTGTTAGTCGAAATTCTAAAAGGAACAACCAATTATAATTACCTTGAGATCAACATGAGGGATCTGTGTGTTATTGCAGTATACCATCGCCAAACCATTAACCAATACAAGCACAGCAGTTGCCTTGAATTTCATTAATGTTTCCATCTCTTCTTCCCC
>ML776680.1:60572-101949 GCA_009831015.1 Picea engelmannii | reverse complement strand
TATATCTCTATTTTTGACGTTATTTTTCTATAGTCTACACAAATCCATTATCGATGAAATTATAGACGTCGACTATGTAGATTCCAAATATATATATATATATATATATATATATATATATATGGTCAAGGACATAAATTATTAGAATGAGGATCTTGAAAAAATAATTAATCTTTAGTAATAAATTAAAATAATTAAATTCATGTAGAAAACATAAAAATAAATAAAAGTGAAATAATGTAATATTAAATTATAAAAGATAGAAAATGAAAAGATAAAAAGAAATAATAATAATAATAATAATAATAATAATAATAATAATAACGATGATGATGATGATGATGATGATTAACGTCCACTAAGACCAAATTGTTCTATCAGACCTTAAGAGGGTAAGTGATTACTTGCAATTCTTTAGAATTTTGTTTCTATGCTCGAAAAACATTAAGAGAAGCTTTCCAACATCACCATACTTTTGTTGAGTTAAGAGGTTAGGAAGGTTGGTAGTGTGACAAATATTTTGAAAATGAGATCTAATATGGGTATAGGCTGGACAATCTAAGAAAAAGTGCTTTTCATCTTCAACCTTCTTAGTGTCACAAAGATGACACACTCTTTCATCCCATGGAATTTTAGGAATTGACCAATGCTAAGTTTCACTATGGAGCTCATGGGAATTTATTATTATCTTAGCAATGCTTATTTTATTCTTTATACTTGGAAAAACAGGTAGATAATTTTGATCTTCTATATTAGGGTTGATTGCATCTTTATAATACCTTAATTTTCTTTTTTCCAATAACTCTTTATCACACCACATTTTCTCCTTAAATTTTGATTTGACTTTTTTTTAATAGTATCTTTATTTTGCAAAATGGTGTTTCCATGATTCCCCAATAGTTTAGCCAAGACCGGGCATCTTTATGCCATCCTCGCTTGAATCAATGGTGGTTATGACTCGATTCTGAAGCAATTTTACAAAGCCTATTTTCTTCCATATTGTTTAACTTGTTCTTATACATTAGGTATTTAGTCATAGACATGCTCTCAATGGGGGAGAGGCTTGTTTCTAAGAGGAGGATGGGATAGGGTGTATTTCCTTTCATTTTGAGATTATATGTTATAAAATTCTTTTGTATTTTCTCTATCTTTCTCCAGGTTTCATGAGAGATACTACATCCCCAGACTTCACATCCATAAAGAATAACAGGTGTAACAAGAGTCTCAAAGAGGAGTTTCTTCTTATCCCAACTCCAAAGATCAACTGATTTACAATCGTTTTCAAGCCCATAATAAGATTTCCATCCCCCAATAATCCTTTTCTCAATGCTGTAATTCTAATTGAGCTTGTGGTGAATATCAATTCCAAGATATTTCTATGAAGTCAATTCCTCCAAGTTGTTGTTGTCATATACGAAGGTATCATAAGGGATCTTATTGGATTTAAGGATCATGGCCTTAGTCTTATCAGTATTAACAGTCATACCCATATTGGAGCAAATATCCTTGAGGATTCTTAGTTGGTTTTCAAGATCATGGGGACTCCTTTCCATAAGAACGATGTCATCAGAAAAAGAAGAAGATTGATGACTATACCAGTGAGATTAGGGCCGACATAACTTGATTTTTCCAAGAAATATTCTAACTTGTCAATGTATATGCCAAAAAGGGTAGGGGGCAAGGGACAACCTTGTTTGACTTCGATATTGCATTTAATCTCTTTTGACCAGCCCTCAGTGTTTTTAAACTTAAAAATAACATTCTCATACATCCTCATTGCAACAACCCTCAACTCGAGATGCACTTTTATCTCTTCCAACCTATTCCAAAGGTTTTTCCTAGGAACCATGTCAAAAGCTTTTCTAAAGTCAACAAAACAACACAAAATATTGGTTTTAGTATTGCGGAACTCCTCTGCAATAATCGTAAAGGTAACAAGATGGTCCAAAATTGAAAGATGTCTCCTAAGCCTGGCCTGGACTTTAGCTCTTTTACCATTACTTTCTAGTCAAAGGATAATCTTCATTTCCAAAATAATTCCATAAATCTTGGCTAAAATCGGGCTAATCATAATGGTCATATAATTAGAGGGAATGTTTCTATCCCCATTTTTACAAATAGGAAAAATGAGGATTTGTGTCCAGGGTTTAGGGAAGCCCTACTTGACTGCTAAATTGAAGAGCTTGTGTATGCGAGGGATAAGGATTGGCCCACTGATTTTAATTTTTTTTTCTTGGTAGCATTCAATGTCCTTAGCTTTCCCATCTGCAATCTGCTTAACCCCGAACTCTATGTCATCTAAAGAAAAAACTTCTTCCTTTGTAGGGACAATAGGAATGGTGTCCATGGCATTAGAGAACTTGTAAATACTTTTAAGGTAGGAATTCCAGTCCCTTAAAGGAATCCTATTATTTTCTTTAGTATTGCGATTTAGAATTTGGCTCCAGAACTTCTTAGGATCCAACTTATATAGTTGTAAAAGTTTCTCTTGCCTTTTATTGATATAGTACATTTTTTTCCTTTTAATTAGGGTTTTGTACGTATTGATCTTATTGAGTTTTAAGGACTCATTAGAAGAATCCCTAATGTCTTTCCTAGAAATTTTACATTCTTTATCATACCAAGGGTTGGTCGTTTTATTATTCTTTTTATAGGACACCTTGAAAGAGAACTTGTTAATAGAAGTGGAAAGGGTAGTTGTAAAATTATGATAGAGTTTTTCAATGTTGTCCTTATAAGTTAGGAGATTTAATTTACTATTTAAATCCTTTAATAAAATGTCAACTTTACTTTTGTCAAAGCACAAATTCCTTTGATTATCATAATTCTCTTCAATTGTGCTGCTATGCATGGAAAAGTTTAGAGTTAGGGTTAAAGGTTTATGATTAGAGTCAGGCTCATGGTCATTTGAAAGGTCAAAATTTGCTCTTGGGTTGGAAACAGGGATATTAGATATCACATAATCTACAACACTACTACCTATCCCATGAATTCAATCCATATGGTTGGATTTTGGCCACTTTATTACTCCATTGCAAATTATTAGGTCTTGAGAGCTGCAGAGCTTGACCAACTTAGTACCAAAAAATTTCTCAATTAGGTATTCAGAGCTTCTTTTGTGGCTATTAGATTAAAAAAAGGTCCTCATCTAGCCATAATGGATTATGGTTGGAATCAGTGCTTAAAATAGTATCTTGTTTAGTTGTAGTCCTAGCATTAAAGTCTCTTAGCACGAGGATATTACCTTCATTTTTCAAACTATAAATATATTGTTGTAAATTATTATAGGGACAATTGTCATCTAGATTGTTTTTCTTATAAAAAGTAGAATTAATAGGTGCAAAATAACAAATTTCTATATACATCTTCTTAGCATTGGTGTCTGAAATTTCTATCCAAATGTACTAATTGAGAGGGTCAATCTTATGAAGTTGAATGTGAGGAGAAATTCTCTTTCTAATATAAGACGTTATGCCTCATATCCATCTACGGTTGGATTTTTTGTTCCATGCCGACCACAAGACAAATCCTTCTATGTTAGGGACCTTAGAATCCTCATGCTCCCAAGTTTCAACTACACATATAATATCAATATCACTCGGGATCCAACTTATCATAGGACCTATGCTCCATGGAAAGCCACGACAATTCCAAAAAAGGATCCTGAGTGTCCCAAATTCCTATTTATTATTATCCTTCTGTTATATATCCCTAACAATAGCTTTTCGATTTCTAATTATTGTCCATTTTCCTTCTTTCTTGGCTTCTTTTACCTTTTGAACTTCCTTCCTTAATTCAGCTTGGTCTTCGGGAATGAGGTCTTCATTTATAAATATTCCTGACCCTTTTAATCTCATAGATTTACTAATTATGCTATATTTATGGTTATTACAAATTACTTTGACACACATCAACCTATCTTTGTGATCAATTATTTTTCCTAGCCTCTTTGGTTCTATGAGGTAAGTTGTATCAATTTGTGATTTATTATTTAATTATTCTTTTACTATTGCTAGTGTATCCTATTGTTGTTCTTTTATACAAAAAAATATGAGGTTCAAGGCACTTTTGTTATGCTCATGGTCTAGTTCGATTAGCTTATTCATTTCCTCTTTGATGGGTTTGATATTCAATTTTTTTTCCATATCACTGAGGGTCAAAGTGTTGGTTAGTTTTTCTTCTAGCTATTTAATCCTATCTCTCAAGTTGTGATTTTCTTCAACCCCTCCTTCTTGGGTTGATTGTTTATGTTTTTTCATTTCTTGAATCCTATCCTTCATTGTTTGCAATTCACTCTTAAACCCTAAGAATATATCCTCTATTTGAGTTTGAATGATATCTTTAATTTTTTTTATCAATCATTGCCTCTAGCTCTATTTGGAGTTTTACGTCTCTTTCTTCACTCCTTTTTTCTAATGATTCTAATTCTATTTGGATTTTGGCATCTCTCTCTTCTCTCCTTTTTTCTATTGATTCCATATAATCCCAAAGGATCTCTAGGGTGATTTTGGGGGGCCTCTCCCTGTTAGGCTGAGTTTTTAGAATAGGTGGTGGAGTGCTCATATTGAAAAGAAGAGAAAAAAAATGTAACAATTATTAATTTGGATTGACTTTAAAAATGGAAAATAATTTTTTTTAATTGATAATAATGATATTAATTAGTATCTCTCAAATAAACTTTTACTTATGAAACTTAAAATAAAAAATAAATAAAAAATATTTAAATCTCTTAACGTTAATAGATTATAAATATATTTTAAATTAAAATTGAATCAAAGTAAAAAGTGGTTCACCTCATTTCACATAGTCCAATTGCTCAACTGGTTGAAGAATCCAAAAATAATTTCAGAAAACCGCAGAGAGGTTGTGGAGAAACCGAGAGAAACTACAGAGAATATTCTAGGAAAAAAAGGTAAAAACTAAAGAGAATTATTATTCCCATTCAAAACCACAGATATATAATGTTAGAAATAAAATATCTCCTTCAAAACAACAGAGAAGTATTATTCCCGTTCAAAACCATATAGATGTAATTTCAAATCTGCAGAGAAGTATTATTCCTGTTCAAAATCCCAGAGAAGTATTATTCTCGTTCAAAACCACAGAGATAGTAATAAAGCATAAAAAATAGAAAACATATTTGAATTTATAGAGAATCCAAATGTGAATAAACTAAAGTATTGATTTTGAAAATTTACAATGGAAATACATCAAATTAAAGGATATTGGATGGAATAGGGTGAGTTACCAAGGGGATAAAGAGATGAATATAAATGAATAAAATATATGAATAAAAAGATAAATATTGGATGGAATAGGGTGATTTACCAAGGGGGTAAATAAATTAATATAAATGAATAAAAAGATAAATAGGAAGAGGTTGTGTCACAATGAAGGAGAGAAGGATGTGGAAGGGAAAGGAAAGGTGGAAAGAAAACAAAGAAGGGCCTAATGTTGAATATGTGGATGATGGGATTTTAGGGGTGGATAAGTTTGAAATTGTTTTCTCCATTAATGTTGTTAGGCTATTTTTTCATTCCCAAGGATTTCCTAATGATGATGTCAATATAGGATTTACCACATGGGCAAGGAATATAATAAACCCCTTGAGATAAAAGAGGAACCGATTTATCTTTAACACCTCTACATAATTGTGTAAGGGTTTTGTGAGGTTTGAAATAAGTTATGATATCCTTTCTCGCTATATTTTTGGAATATGATTGATGGTTTTATGAATGAAAGGGAGTGAGTTTTGGCCTCAAGGAAAATAAGTCAAGAAAGGGTTTTTAGTATTAGTTTGGATAATGGAGGCAAAAGCTATGCTGATTTTGAAATGTAGTATTCATTAGCTAAGAGGGCATTAGTGAGGATGGGTCACTCTTTGTCTAAGTGTTAGGGAGAAAAAAATTGAATGGCTTTGGATACTATACTTTTAAGGAAAACAATTTTTTTAGCAAGGTTGTGGTGGGATTAGGAAAAAGTATATCTATTGGTATGATTATTTTGTGAAATATTTAATGGGAGAGGGAGCCATCTAGATGTTGGGTGACTAGAAGATCAAGGGAAAAAAATGATTTTATCTTCTTGAGTTTCCATGATATTAGTGATGAATGGCCATGGGGAAAAATAATGAAAGGGACATCAACAAATCAAAATAAAAATTTTGGTTTGAGATGGAAACTATTAAGAGATAATGTTTCAAAGTGTTCCTTGAAGATGGTTACCTAAATGAAAGATAAAGATAAGCACATCATTGTTCCTTTTGTTTGTTCATAGAATTTATCTCTAAAACTGAAGAAAGTGGAACTAACAAATATCTTGATAAGATTTAAGGTTCAAAAGTCAACTATATTGGAAATAAGGTCAACTAGGGATTCCATAATAGGAATTTTGGTGAAAAGGGACATGACAACAAAACTAAACATAGGGTGTTGATCATCAAGATGGAGATTGTCTATTTTGTGGATCAAGTCAGTAGAATCTTTAATTTGTAAATTGTCACAGATATTCAACTAGAACAATTCATCACAAAAGATCTTATAATATTTTGAAATATTTTATTATGTAGATTATTACATTACATCTCAAATTTAATATTACTAGTGTAATGCTCAAAATTATGGAAATAATTGAAACCAAAATAAAAGAAACAAGCAAATGAACACACCCTCCACACAAATAAACACAATATGTGACCTCAGAAACCCAATACAAGAGAAAAAAACAACTAGAAGGTGAGGCCTATTCTCTTCTCTTTTTTTCTCAGATATGAAATGCAAGTATAAAGAAAGGGTCACTCATTGTGGAGTTGTCATGGACACTGTGGCTTGAACCTATACTACAAAATCTTCTACCTCCCATGTTATGCTTCAATATCCACTCCTATATGCTATTCTTAGTTATGGAATAATAAAAATACCAAAAGAATGGAACCCATTCCTTTTCTAGTAGCCTAGTATTTAACATATCCTGATATCCATCTAGGGTTAGGGTTTTTTCATGACTCAATCCTAAATTAGTGTTATGGTTTTGGACCCTTTAGAATAATATTGAAATTCCATATGTGACTAGCCCCACATGTGTGAGTAATGGGGGATGGCATGGCATTCACTCAATACCATGGTGGTCAACATGGTAGGTCAACTTGTGTGAGGCATAACTTCTGCATACAAAATTTGTTTGAGGTGATTTTCACATAGTTTGAAATATTTCAACGTGTAGAAAAACATCCAGGGCTTGCAATATATTCTCACAAAGTTTTGACCCCAAAAGGTGTCATTTGATGCCTCAAACTATCTCTATAAGTTCCAAACCCTAAATCACCAAACTAGGATCTACACCTAAAATGGGCCTAAAATCCAATTTTTCCAATTTTTCCACCTAAAAGGTACCAAGATATATGAAAAATTATGTAGTGATCCATTCTTGATCATACCTCTCCATTTAGGGGGGATTTTGGTTCCCAAAATATTTTACTGAATGAGGTGAGGAAATTTTTCCTCTACCTTCTCCCTGGAGTGCCATTTGGCCTTGCCTAGAAGTTTCCCTTTCAACCCAACTTTCCAGAGTTCATGCTACCCCCTTCTAGTAGTTTTGGACTTATTTTGAAAAGTTTTATCTTATACCATCTTTTCCTAAGATCCCATTGATAAATACTCTATGGTAGGTAGGACCTACTCCTCAATTTCCTAACCCAACATGGAAGGCTCATAGATTTTCAATTTCCCAATGAGTAAATTCACATATATGGGTGTAGACTAAGTCTATAGGAATTATCACCCACCTTGTCCAATACTTCAAAAGGAGCATACCAAAAATCCTTCATATTATTACCAAGACCCTATAGGTTCTTTTTGTTCAAATGCAACCAAACTCAGTGTCCCACCTTGAACGTTTTCTCCATTCTGTGATTATCATGTCAAGCCTTATACTTTTCCTATGACTTATTCAATGTCTCATGTACTCACAAATGGATCTATCTAATATTTTCTAATTTCAATACATCTCCTATGATGTCTTCCATTACTCCTTGTTTTCATATACAACATCCAAAGGTGATGGTGGAAAATACCTAAAGATAATTTCAAAATGGGACTTTCTAGTAGAAGTGTGGACCACTCTATCCTAAGAGTGTTGAATGTAAATCAAATTTTCATCCCAGGTATTTGGATGCTTCTAATTGTGACCTCTCAAAATTTGAACCAATTTCATATTGACTACTTTTGTCTGCTCATACGTCTCTTAATGGAAAGTTATAGATCTCTTCAACTTGGTTTCCATATTATCCGAATGTGTAGTCCAAAAGGCATTAAGAAATATGGTATCTCTACCCGAGATGATGCTCCTTGGTATCCCAAAGTGCACCCAAACCTTTTCAAAGAGCTTGTTTGCTACTTATTGTCCTTTGATTGTATTTTTACAAGGCATAAGAATGCATATCTTGGTAAAATTGTTAACTACCACAAACATATAGTCATATTCCTTCTTGGTTGTTAGAAACCACCCACAAAATCCATGGGTATGTTATCCGAAGGTCTAGTGGGTATAGGTAAGGGATGGCATAAACCTTTCTTTCTGTCACTAGGATTATTGGTACAAAAAGTTATGCATCCTCTAATAAATTGAGCTACATCTTCTTGCATTATAGGCCAATACACATACCTCTGTAAGTTCGAAAATATCTTCCCAGCACCAAAGTATCTTGCAACCTTGGAGGTGTGAGCCTCTCTCATAAGTTGTAATATTTTACCTTTATGAATAATGTAGCTTGTCTACGTTATAGAGAAACCCACTCTGGAGATGATAATCATCATTACCATCACCTTCTTCGACATGAATTCATCTTTGTGGCTACTAAAACACTTCTTTAAAGTTATCATATTTTGTGTATGAATCATGAGTAAAAGGCTCCATGTGAACAAGAGTTTCCAGATATGTAATATTGGATGTGGGTGGCCTTGAAAATATGTTTGCCAACTTATTAGTGTTTCCCTTCTTATATTTGATGACTAGATGAAAATGTTACAAAAACCCCATCCACTTGTAGTGTCTAGTTTTTTGAAGCTTACTTTGGTCCTGCAAATACTATAGTGGCTTATGATCCATGTGGATAATAGTTTCCTTACCCATCAAATAGTGCTTCCACTTCTTAAAAAAATGAAATAGGGTATATAGTTCCTTATCATACATGGGGTAGTTCATAACTCTACCATGAAACATTTCAGAATGATAGCATACTATCTTATCTCCCTACATCAATATCGATCCCATAGTATATCCAATTGCATCCATATCCACTTTGAAAGGATTCTAAAAATTAGAAAATACAAGAAATGGTGCTTGAATGATCTTTCATTTCACCTCATCGAAAAATTTATGTTGAATCTTTTCCCAATGGAAAATATTACCACTAGCTATTATAGCATGAAGTGGTGTATCTGCAACTAAAAAGGATGTTATAAACTTCCATAGGTACTATGCTACCGCAACAAAGCTTCTAAATTCAATGAAATTATTAGGAACTCACCAATTGAGGATTTCCTCCATCTTCATGGGATTTATCTTAAGTCCCCCTCCACCAATCACATACCCCAAATACACCAATGACTACTTGGAAAACTAACATTTCTTAAGGTTAGTTAGTAGTTGATGCTTTGTTAGATTATCTAACACATGCATGAGATGTGAAATATTCTCTTACCAAGTAGATAAATAAATGTATCATCTAAGTACACTATCACAAATGAATCCAAAAATGGACACACTACATCATTCATCAAATGAATAAATGTAGTTGGTGCATTACATAAACCAAAAGACATTACTAGCCATTCATATAGACATTTCCTTGTATTTAAGGTGGTATTCCAAGTGTCTTCTTCTTTAAATTGTACATAGTGGTATCCTTGTTGGCACATGGGTAGACCCAGGGTTCAACGCTTTAAAAACGCACCAACAAAACACTAACTACCGGCCCTTTCGACAACACCTGTGAAGAAGATGCAGTCTCACCCGAGGTAGAGGTAGGGGGGCTATAGGACTCAGGTGTCTATAACCAATATGGGACACATATATGTGATTCTAACACTTCTCAAAGAACTTAGAAGATAACATGCATTAACTTATTCACATCGCAGAACAAACCCTAACTATGGATCAACGCAGTAATAATGACATAATACACATCGCACTAAGCATCATAAGTTAGATTCAACACATTCAACATAAAAATAGCATTAAGAATTCATGGATCTATCTATCATATATAACATTCAATTAATTAAATAGATTCACAACATAAACATCATATCACATAGCAAACCCTCAACACGGGATATATGTGGTTCACCCCAGTGTGGGGATACATCCATCAATGACTTCCTCTTCTTTATTAGTCTCTAATATCTTACATTCATCTGCTCATGCACACTAAGATGCATAGCCAAGATTTTCACTGGACAGGTGATCTGCAAATTGCGCACCAGATCCACCTTCCCAAAATTAGGTCAAGGCACAGAGCCAAATTCTCTCTCAAGAACAGAGCCTTACATACATGTTCGGTTGCATAAAGCAACACAAAACTACTTGCACTTAGCTAGTCACACCTTAATACATTACATTCTTTCTTATTTAGACTTTTACATTCCTTACAAAAAGGCCTAATCATGGGTAAACCCATGGGCCGACATCCCATAACCCATTACAAAACCATAAGAACCCCATGTTGGGTCCACAAAACAAGTGAGATCCTGCGATCTCATCTCCATTTGGGTGTTCCATCTTCGACCAGCCTGTCAAAGTCCCAAAAGTGGTCAAATCAACCAATGTTTTCTCAAAACTTGGTCGAGAGACAACAGGCCCCCAACACTCATGTGTGACTGATCTCGAGTCACTCAGATCTAGGCAGTGTTGCTTCGAAGGCCTCGAGCTTAGCTTGAGTTGCCTCGATTTGTTGCTTTGCCTGAGCCTCCTTCTTAGAAAACTCCTGGATCATGTGCATTGTAACAACCCTTCCAGGCGTTGTTCCACTACCTAAACCACTTTTTCCAATTGTGAACCTCGTCCTTCGATCTCTTCAAATACCGCGCAATCTTCATCCTACACCGGTTGTAGCTTCTATGTGAATTTCATTACTCTGCCCTGGATGAAATTAATCTACTACTGGACCATGCATTGTTCTTGTGATCTCTTCATTCTCTCGACTGTAGTGAGCGACTTCATCTACGCTTGAACTGTCATTTCTTGTTGCTGCAACTCCTATAGCTGCGTCTCCAACTTCCTAAGTTCTGGGTCTTCTATGAGGCATTCGTAGGTCTGCACACTTATGTTTCTTAGCTGCTTGCATTCTGAGGTGAGGACTTTGATCCTTTCCACTACACTCTTAGCGTCTTCCTCCCTTTGGTCACGTACTTCCTGCGGAGTGCTCAGAATTGCTTGGATTTCCAAATCTGTTACCCTTGCTTGAAGCTGCTAGATGGGCTCAACAAGCTTCATCACTTGAGATTCCACTTCCTCATGTTCCTCCTGTGCCATGTCTGGCACATAGTGAAGTGCTCTACCCACCACTTCTCTGACAAGAGTCTTCTCTACGAGCAGTTGGTCCTTTTCCCTCTGTATCTTTTCTTTTTCTTCCTCGAGCATCGCCCCAAACTCATCCCTCTCCTTCTCAAAAGAGGTTTCATAGTACCGTGAAAATCTTAGGTGCTCCAAGATTTCCTCTCTTTCTTTCTTCAGGGCTTCTATAGCCTTCTCTGTATTGTCTTGGACTTGCCGAAGTTGAGAATTTGTTGCATCTTCAAGTCTTCAAGGTTGGGTTGGCTCATCCCCCAACTCTGTAGTCTCTAATGAGGAAGGCACAGTGGATACTGTGCGGACCAAGAAGATAGCTTCCTGTATCTCCTTCAACTCCTTCTTGACCTTCTCGTACAGGTTTTCCTACTTTGATCTATATCTCTATAATAGGTCCTCGGACACGTCCTCCATTACTCCGCAGAATAGACCAATATCATCCTATACAGATTTTTGTGTGTTGTAAGGTTGATAAATGCCAGGCCATGCCTTTGTACAGATAGTGGTTAGGATTTCCTTAAATGGTTACCTGTAGAAGGTCCAGATTGTATTCAATTATAGATAAACATTTATGGAATGTATCCATAGGAGTATGGTGTCGTAACATAGACAGTGATAGCACTAAGGTAGTGGTGAGGATAAGCTCATGGAGCCCTCGTTTTGTAATTAGGAGACTTGAGAGAGAGATCTTGGGGTAGAGAGGTCTTATAAGAAGAAGTACTTTGGATAGATTTAGAATAGGAGAAAGAACCGAGACTATGTCGTAATCCAGTCTATGTACATGTTTGTAAACAAAAATTCATCTTAATTTGAAGAAAAGGAGTTTTTCATGCACACAACGTGTTTATGAATTATTTGTATTCCGTGAATGTTATCTGTGTGTAAATGTGTTGTAGATGTATGATAGGTTTCATCTGCAGTTGGAAGATAAATTTATGTATCTTTGTTTGAGTTTGAAGTATCATTTTGTGTTCTTTAGGCTATGCAAGGAGTGCACAATAAAACATTTGAGGTTCTGTAGCCAGTGCAAGGAATGCACATCTGAACTCTGTGGAGTTAGGAAAGAACGTGCCAGGAGGGTGCACTAGAGTGATAAGAACTCAAGGAGGAACCTCAAGGTTACTGGATACCTTAGACGAGAAATATATGAAAAGAAGGAACAGAGAGACAGAGTTACTAAACACGCTGTAAGGAAGATCTCTGCAAGGCGTGCATCGAGCAAGGATAACGCTAGGAGGGAAAGAAGAATTTATTTTCAAGAAATCCTTCCGATCTGAGTTTGACGAAATACCAAAAATGCAAGGAGTGCGTGGGAGATTGAAATATTCGAGGATATAAAGCTCAGAAGGAATACTGGAAGGAGTGTGTGGGTGATGGACTTATTCCAAGTCCTAAAGCTGAGAAGAGATAGCGTTTTCAAATGCGTAGGCGAGACCCAGAGGACGGGTTTGCGAGAGAAAATTCAAAGGCAAAGAGATTTGAACACTCTCGAAATATTCCAAGTCGGGAGAAGTCTAAAGTTTAGGAGGAGGAGAAATAATAATCATCAGATTGGTTGTAAGGATAATCCTGGTTTGTTGGATCAGTGCTTAGCGAACAAGGATAGCGCAGGAGAAGAGAACAGATCCCATCCATTGGATCTGAGCGCAGAGGGTCAACAATCGTTGGATTCAGACGGAAGTGCACAAGCCTTAATTTTGTGTACATGTAGGATATCAGACTTTTCAAACTCCCAAAGTCTCGAAGCGAGTAGGGACCGTCCATCATCAAAGGCAACAGGTGGCGCAAGATCCGAGTTTTTGGTTGAAAGTACTCTCGGAGAACCGAGTGCATAGGAGTTAAAACTCCCGAACCCAGAAGACTTGAAGCAGATAGAGGCCGTCAGATCAAAGGGGAGACATGTGTCAAGAGATCGTGTGTTTCGGGTGAAGATGGTCCGGGAGGAACGAGCGCACAGAAGGTTGAAACACCTAAAGCCTGAAGAGATGAAGAGTTGAGATCCATCAATATGCAGAGGGACACTTGTCAATAGATCGTGAGCTCCAGGTAAGTTGTAGTGAGGTTTCAGTTGATAACTGAGATCGTCGAAGAGTGAAGAACCAAAGAGAATATGAGTTGTTAGATCTAGAAAGGGGACGCATAGCGAAATATCGTGAACTCTGGATGAAGTCACTTCGGGAGGATGCGAAGGAGAAGGGTTTGAAATTGTTGAAGCATGAACATCCGAAGTGAATGATAGTCGTCGATATGGGAGAGGACAGGTGTCACTAGATCATGGACTTTGGAGGATTGCACTCTAGGTTTTTTGTGGACAAGAAGCCTCGGAAAGTTCTGAAGCATCAAAGGCCAAAATGACTAAGTGTCATTGATCCCAAAGGGAGGACGCAGTTCGATGATTTGTGAAGGGACATGTGGTGGATAGAGATTCACTCTGTTAGACATCCATTGAACAGTGGTTGGATCAAGAGAGGATAGGTGTTAGAATATCCAACACTCTGGAAGATTTCACTTCAGAGATTTGTGGTTGTTTAGAATTGAGAAAGCCAAAGGTTGAAGCCCCAGAAATGACGAGAGTCGTCGATGCGGAGGAGGACACACGGTTCTAGATCCCGTACTTCGGAAGAAAGAAGAGGAGAAAAAGTCCGAGGACCAGGAGGAAATATTGGTTGTTGATCAAGGAAGGAGTTGTAGGACCGTTGATCTGGTCGAGGAGGTCAAAGTCCCGAAGCGGGAGCATGACCGTTGATCTGGGAGGATACGTGTCAGCAAATCTTCTACTCTAGGAGATACCCAGTCAGAAGGGACGTCAGTTTGAGATCTGATATCTCAGAAGTTCAGATATCTGAAGGAGATCTTGATTTTCAATCGAGAAGAGGGTCGCAGGACCGTTGATCTAAGTTGAAAGGTCAAGAATAGGTGTCCGCATATTATCAACTCTGAGATATTGAAGTACGGAAGGAGATGGGCTTGAGATTTCAAAATCCTGAAGTCCAGAATTTCGAAGAGATAACAATTGTTGATCTAGGAGAGGTGGATTTGGTCCGTGGAGTGTGAAAGGCACAAATCTGAGCCATTGGTTCAGACAAGATCACTAAGATCATAGCCTAAGGAAACATGTGAATAAATGGGATTCGTTGATCACAGATCATCATCGAAAACGAGAAATCGATGGATGGGAAGGATTTCAGGGCTAGGACATGGTCAAACATTAATTTTCCTTGAGTGGGCTGCAATTAGAACCATGGTATTCATATATGGATATGTGGTAGCACGAGGAGGATTGTGGAGAGAAAAGCGGGTTGGTTTGAAACCACTCTTGTCACGCCCACAATCACACATTAGCACAAAGACATGACACAGGGTCATATGAAGGAAGGATAACACCAAAAGGGGCTTATGCCTGAACTAGTGTTTTGGGAGCACGTGGAAATTAGCCCTCGGGTCTGATAGACCTACACACAGAAGGAAAAAGGGACCTATGTATACTTGATTTGGATTCAAAGAGGAACCTGAGGAGTCGATTTGACTTTGCAGTTAGAAATATCCTAGACCGAGATGTCGCAAAACCCCAGGAGGGTAGGGGGCTGCATCAGGTGGTATCAGAGCACAGATTGTTTATTTCTATAGTGGAGAGAAGAGAAAGGATATACTCTGATACACACCATCAGGTGGTATTAGAGCACATATTTGATTTCTGTATGCAAAGGAGGTAATATGATGACATCAAGTGGTATCAGAAGGCCAAAATTTGTTTGCAGACAACAAACAAAGGAGAGACGGTGAAAGGAGATGACCTGATAACTTCAAGTGGTATCACAAATAGGAATTTGCCTGTAGTCAGCAGGTGAAGGAAGCAGGGTACCGATGTTGTGTGAGGTGGTTGTTGCATGAGCACAACAATTTTTTTTTAAAAAGCCAGGTGAGTTGTAAGAGAAGATGGAGATGTTCTTGGGTGTAGAGTAATCCATAGGCTTGCTAGGAGGGAAGGTAGAAGGTAGAAATGGCTACTGAAGGCCATGAGCATGGTCGAAGAGAAAAATGCAAGAAGAAATGCAATCCAGAGATGGATATGGAGCTCGTTGAAATAAGAGCAAGGATGGAGTAGCTTACATTAAAAATGCAGCGAGATACTAAAGCACAGTGGGTGTATGAGTGGCCCTTGAATAAGAAGGTGAAGTGACCAGTCAAGAGATTGTTGGCGAGAGGACAACAACAACTATTGAATAGGTGGCTGAGGTATGTTGAAATCCTCAGAGATGAAGAGGAAGTGGTTCACATATGTGGACTAGAAACTGGAAGGAACCTCAGTGATGAGGAGGAGGTGAGATAAGATGAATATTTCGTAAACTGCCAGGCGGGCAGAGGTGAATTTTCGAATTGTCGGGTGGGCAATGAAATGAGATCATTGGAGGATCTCATTGACTGTCAGGAGGACAACAGTGGAAATTCATATTTCTAGGTGGGAAATGATATGATATTAGCAGAGGATCTCATAAACTATCAGGTGGGAAGAAGTGAACTTTCAAGTTGCCAGGTGGGCAATGGAAGGAGATCAGTGGAAGGTCTCACATACTGCTAGAGGAGTAGTGCAAAAAGTTCAAATTTCCAGGAGGGAAATGAGATGGGATCGGTTGATCTCATAGACTTCCAGGTGGCCATAAGAGAAGTCCCAAATTTCCAGGTGGGCAGGGGGAAAGAGATGATACTGTCTGAGAGTCTCACGAACTCTATTGAGAGTTCATATCAGCAAGGAGTGCTGATAGGTGAAGATTCATGTGGGTTTGCAGACCATGTGAATGAAGATGATGAGA
The DNA here is from genome assembly GCA_009831015.1 of Picea engelmannii. NCBI lineage: Eukaryota > Viridiplantae > Streptophyta > Pinopsida > Pinales > Pinaceae > Picea > Picea engelmannii. The sequence continues at coordinate 85,570 of ML776680.1, read as the reverse complement.
AGTTTAAAACTCTCACGATCCAGGAGGAGGATTAGAAGAGTATTTCAATCATTGGAGGGATCAAAGAATTCCTACCAAACAACCAAGTGAAGGCCTATGCACATGATGACAGTGAAAAAGAAGGGGAAGGACAGCCAATGGTGACTGTCATGATGAAGGAGAATATATCAGGATCTGCCCAAGGAGAAGAAGAAGAGGAACACATAGTTGAAATGATCACTCAATGGGATATATAATTGAGGATGTAGGAGGATTGGTTGGACAATCTAGAACTAGCAGATGGTTGCCAGAAGATAGTCATGCAAATTTCAGGAGAAGTGAATATGACATAATTGCTCAAAATTTTCAGCTAGGAAGTTGAACAAGAGATGACTGCAGCACTGGAGCCTATAGTAGAAGAGGAAGTAGACAACATAAACTTTGTTGGGTTGCATGAGGAAGAAGACAACATAAACTTTGTTGAGTTGCATGAGGAAGAAGACGGCATAAACAGGCTAAGTTGGAGACAGATGGAGGAGCATACCAGCCAGATGAGCAATTAAAGGAAGTTGGAGATATGCTAGCAGGAGAACTAGCAAAAGAAAAGTTGTCAGAAGGAGGAGTTGGACAACAAATCAATGATGGGACTGTGGAATTGGAGTTTGTAGCCGAGTGGAAAACTAGTGCCACAAGGGGAAGTAAAGACAACATGGGGGATCAAGATGATCTACCCACTGATAAGGTAGAGTTGTAGCCGAGAAGACTGCATAAGAAGAGTCAACCACTGGAGCAGTTGGATAGAGTGATAGAGGATATTAGGAAGATGATGTTGAGGTCAGTGCAAGAAGTAGTTAGCAAAGGGGAGATGAAAAAAAAAGAGTGTGCCATAGTAGTAGGGAAGAAACAGAAGAAGCAACAACAGCAAAAACAACAAGGCAAAGGAGCAAGAGGACAACTCCAAGGAAGAGTTTGGGATCTAGGAGGATTTCAACACTGGGGAAGAGGATCTCATGACAAGGAGATCATGATTTTCCCAGCAATGGAGTATGATGCAAGAGCATCTCTCCACCTCAACAAATAAACTAGCACGCCAATAGGCAAACGCGCAATGGAGAAAGGGAGAGGCACCAACCCTCCCATTTTTAAATTTTGAATATAATCATATACGGATTTTTGCGTGTTGTAAGGATGATAAATGCCAGACCATGCCTTTGTACAGGTAGTGGTTAGGGTTTCCTTAAATGGTTAGCTGTAGCAGGTCTAGATCGTAGTCAGGTCTGGATAAACATTTATGGAATGTAGCCATAGGAGTATGGTGTCGTAACTGAGACAGTGATAGCACTAAGGCAGTGTTGAGGATAAGCTCATGGAGCCCTCGTTCTGTAATTAGGAGACTTGAGAGAGAGATCTCAGGGTAGAGAGGTATTAGAAGAAGAAGAACTCGGGATAGAGTTAGAATAGGAGAAATAATTGAGACTATGTCGTAGTCCAGTCTATGTACACATTTGTAAACAAACATTCATCTTAATATGAAGAAAACCAGTTTTTCCTACACACGACATGTTTATGAATTATTTGTATTCTGTGAATGTTATCTGTGTGTAAATGTGTTGTAGATGTACGATAGGTTTCATCTGTAGTCGGAAGATAAATTTATTTATCTTTGTTTGATTTTGAACTATCATTCTGTTTTCTTTAGGCTGTGCAAGAAGTGCACAACATAACATTTGAGGTTTTGTATCTAGCACAAGGATTGTGCATTTGAACTCTGTGGAGTCATGAAAGAATGTGCTAGGAGGGCACACCAGAGTGATAAGAACTCAAGGAGGAACCTCAAGGTTATTGGATACCTTAGAGGAGGAATCTGTGCAGAGAAGGAACAGAGACACAGAGTTACTGAACACTCTGTAAGGAAGATCTTTGTAAGGTGTGCATCGAGAAAGGAGAATGCCAAGAGGGAAAGAAGAATTTATTTTCAAGAAATCCTTTGGATCTGAGTTTGAAGAAATCCTAGAAACACAAGGAGTGTGTGGGAGATCAAAATCTTTGAGGAGATCAAGATCATAAGGAATAATGCAAGGAGTGCATGGGTGACGGACTTATTCCAAGTCCTAAAGCTCAGAAGAGGTAGCATTTTAAAACGTGCAGGCGAGACCCAAAGGACGGGTTCGCGGGAGAAAGTTCAAAGGCCGACAGATTTGAACACTTTCAAAATCTTCCAAGTCAGGAGAAGTCTAAATTTCAGGAGGAGGAGCAACAGTAACCATCGGATTGGTTGTAAGGAGATGCCTAGTCCGTCGAATCAGTGCCTAGAAAACAAGGATAGCGCATGAGAAGAGAACATATCCCATCCATTGGATCTAAGCGCATAGGGTCAATAGTTGTTGGATCCAGACGGAAGTGCACAAGCCTTAACGATGTGTACACATAGGAGATTGGACTTTTCAAAGTCCCTAAGTCCCGAAGTGAGTAGGGACCATACATCGTCAAAGGCAATAGGTGGCACAAGATCTGGGTTTTCGAGTGAAAGTACTCCGGGAGAATCGAGTGCACAGGAGTTGAAACTCCCAAACCTCGAAGACCCGAAGCGAATAGAGGCCATTAGATCAAAGGGGAGACATGCGTCAAGAGATCGTGTGTTTCGGGTGAAGACACTCTGGGAGGAATGAGCGCATAGAAGGTTGAAACACCTGAAGGAAGAGCCAAAGAGTCGAGAGCCGTAGATCTGCAGAGGGACACTTTTCAACAAATAGTGAGATCTGGGTAAGTGTTAGTGAGGTTTCAATTGAGAACTGAGATCGTTGAAGCTTGAAGAACCGAAGAGAATATGAGCTTTTAGATCTATAAATGGGACACGTGGTGAAAGCTCATGAACTCCAAGTGAAGTCACTCCAGGAGGACATGAAGGATAAGGGTTTGAAATCGTCAAAGCCCGAACAATCGAAGCGAATGATAGTCATCGATCTGGAAGAGGACAGGTGTCACCAGATCATGGACTTCGGAGGATTGCACTATGGGGTTTTTGTGGACAAGAAGCCTCGGAAAGTTTTGAAGCGCCGAAGGCCGAAATGACTAAGGGTCCTTGATCCCAAAGGAAGGACGCAGGTCGTTGATATGTAAAGGGACATGTGGTGGATGGAGATTCACTCTATTATACAGCCATTGAACAACCATTGGATTAAGAGAGGACAAGTGTCATAAGATCCAACACTCCAGAAGATTTCACTTCGGAGATTTGTGGTTTTTGAGATTTGAGAAAGCCGAAGGCTGAAGTCCCGGAAAAGACGAGAGTCATCGATGCGGAGGAGGACAGGCGACGCTAGATCTCGAACTCCAGAAGAAAGAGGAGGAGAAAAGGTCCGAGGACCCAGAGGAAATCTTGGTCATTGATCAAGGAAGGATTCGTAGGACCGTTGATTTGGTCGAGGAGATCAAAGTCCCGAAGCGGGAGCATGACCTCTAATCTAGGAGGATACATGTCAGCAGATCTTCCGCTCCGGGAGATACCCAGTCAGCAGGGACATGAGTTTGAGATTTGAGATCTCAAAAATCTGGAGATCCGAAGGATATCTTAGCTGTTGATCGAGAAGAGGGTCGTAGGACCATTGATCTGAGTTGAAAGGTCAAACATCCGAAGGGGGAGAAGAACCGTTGATCGAGAAGGACATGTGTCTGCGGATTATCAACTTCGGGAGATTGGAGTACGAAAGGAGCTAGGCTTGATATTTCAAAATCCCAAAGTTCAGAATTTTGAAGTGATCACAATCATTGATATAGGATAGGAGGATTTGGTTTGTAGAGTGTGAAAGGTGCAGATCTGAGCCGTCGGTTAGACAAGATTGTCAAGATCGTGAGATCAAATATTCTGTAGCATATCGGGGACAAGAGTTATGCAGACTTTAAAGGTCATAGACCGAGGACACATGTGAAGAAATGGGATTAGATAGCAATCGTTGATCACGGATCATCGTTGAAAGAGAGAAATCAATGAACGATAAGGATTGTGGGGCCAGGACATGCTCGAACATTAATTTTCCTTGAGAGGGCCATAATTAGAACCATGGTATTCACAAATGGATACATGGCAGCACAAGGAAAATTGTGGGGCGAAAAGCGGGTTGGTTTGAAACCACTCTTGTCGCGCATTAGCACAAGGACATGACCCAAGGTCGTATGAAGGATGGATAACACCAAAAGGGGCTTACGCTTGAACTAGTCTTTTGGGAGCGCGAGGAAATTAGCCCACGGGTCTGACAGACCCGCACACAGAAGGAAAAAGGGACCTGTGTAATTTTATTTGGGTTCAAAGAGGAACCCAAGGAGTCTATTCGACTCTGCAGTTAGAAATATCCTAGACCAGGAGGTCGCAGAACCCCAAGAGGGTAGGGGGGCTACATCAGTAAGCATAGCCTCTAACTGGGGCTTATTAGCACGGGTCTTCTTTCTTGCTGAACGTTTTTGTAGATAAATCTTCCTCTTCTTTGATGTTTCTGCCTCGGTAGGGGGATCCTTCAGTGGTGTAACTTTGCCTTCTCCTTGTTTTTCTCCTTCTTCCCCTCATCCTTCTTGATTTACTTCATCTCCTCCTCCTCTTGCGGGTGAGCCAGGTCTACTTTTTTCTGAGGAACTGTCATCCTCATTAGTCTCTATGTTCTGAACTTCCTCCTTTTTCTTCTTCTTCTTTGTGCTTGTCTGTCCTTCATGCTAGAACCGGGTGACCAAGGGGATTCCGATGATGTCAGGGCCTGAGAGTTCTACATCATCAATTGGTACCAGGAACTCCGCTGGCCACTCCTTTGTGATTTGTTCCATGTCTTCGTCAGTCATCTTGTAATAGGACTTTAATTATTTCTTACTCTCATCTCTATGCACAGTGATATAAATAAAGTGTGGATCTACGTGGAACTTAGCTAGTGGATTATATTAGTGCAAAATGCGAGGAATCATCCATGGGAACGACTCAATGGAAACCTTCAGTTGCTTATAGTAGGTGTTAAACATTGTGTTCGACTGCCATTTCCTTGACATATCAATCATATACGATAAGATCGAGAACCTCGCAGCCAACGGCTCCGAAGGTTCAATCTCTGGGAAGGCATCTTCTTCCGGCATTTTTCAAGCGACAAATGCGATCAACAAAATCAACCAGCTGAAATGGAACTCGTATCCCTGATCCTGTGCTTCACGATAGTCTTTCTCAAGCTCATTGATGAGGTAGCTCTCCTAATTCATTTGCATCCCCTCCACGCATTTTCCTGCTAGGTCCACCACGAACTCGATGACCTGCATGGGGAGGTTATTTCTGATGAGTTTGCTAGCTATGAGTTGGAAATCTAGGCGCACTGTGCCATCCTGGATGGAGGCTACCTTGTAGTCGTGCTTTCCATTCTCAACTTCGTCGTATGCCTCCTTAATGCGTTGTGCTAGGGAGAGATCCGAGGTCTTCCCTAGATAGAACTACTGAGGGTTGGGTCCTTGCATACTTAGTCCTGTGATCAGGTGGATCAACCCTGGATCCATAGTAATGCACCTATCGAGCCACATATATCCTCCATGATAACACAACAAGAGGATTTTAATGCAAGCGTTAACCTCCTGATATCGGCCAAATTGAGGGATCTTCATTACGTTCAGAATCGTGGACTACGCGAGCTCCTTAATCCAAGTCTGGGAGACTGTGCAAGATATTTCCAAGTCATCTTCATCAAATATCTATGGGGCACAAGCATCGCATAGTTCTTTCTGTCTCCAAGGTTAAAGTCATTTTTCTTCAATGTGGGGATCTATCCTAGTTGGGTTCCAACTACGCGTATTCCCTTCGTGATGTGATCAAAGTGTATTCAAAGTCCCGTGGAATGTTGTCGCGGTTAACCGCGCCAACCAATGGTGGGATATAATCTGGTAAGATTGACGGGATCTGCTTCGCATTAGCAAGATCATCGTAGTGCTTACTTCGCTTCTCAGTCACGGGGTTGACAGGTTTTGAGTGACATCCAGTCGAAGGGGAATCTTGCATTCCCCTAGTCGATGATGCATGTACTCCCTCGGACATAGCTTTATCATCCATAAACTTCTTCATAACTTCTTCAATGGACTTCTCTAGCTTAGTGTACTCAGTCGACATTCTCACTGTTAAAAAATAAGTCGAGGTAGGTGAACGTATAGCGGGGTAAACAACAGATGGCAAGGTTTGATAACACAACTCGACACACACAATCACTTCTCTGTTATCTTAGATAATTACGAGTAGAAAAAAGTGGTCCCGGTGCAATGTCTAACGGGTTAAATAAGCGAGCATCATAACAGATTCCTCCAATAGACAGGAATGCCTCCATTAATGAAAATCCGTCTGTTATGGCGCGGTCTCAACGTATAACAATTATCTATCCACCCGTAAATGTGGTTCCTATCCATTCTGGAGTATCGTTCTAATGGTCAGAGCGCCTCCAATGGTTATGTTGTGGTTTTATTGTTCTAGCGAGGTTAAGAGCCTGCAAGCTTGCCTCCTGCGAAGTTCCAATCTGTGAAATATTCCATTCGTTCTCTATAACTTCTTGTAGTTTTTCCAACTTAGCCTTCTTCTTACTGAGCTTCCTTGCCTTATTTCCTGTGATTTGAGTCTCTCTAATTGTTTCTAGATGCCTCTTTCCATTCTTATTCTTATCTTCTCCTAGCGAAGTGACTTCGCATTGTTGATGTGCTCTCAAAGGGTTTGAAGTTAATATCCCTTCCCTCACTACTCCCTGGGTAGATATAACTTCTTTTTGCATGGATAGCTCCTTCAAACCTTCTTTCATTCTTTCAACCTTGACAACTAATTATCTTGCCCTCTGTTGCTTCGTCTCAACTTCTCATTCTTCTATCAGTCGATCTATTTTTCTAGCTATGATATCCCTTAGTTCTCACTTTTTCTTTTGTGTAGCTTCTTCCTTTGATTTCCTTCTGATTTGATCCTTCTCGATCCAAGTCTTTCCTAACAAAAGAGGAAAATGGGCACTATTCTCAACAAACCTAATAACTTCAAATTCCTCTTCTGTCGATGTTCCATGGATGATAACAAGTACATTAGTAACTCTTCCACATAGGGTTATCATGTTTCCTTTAAACAAGCGTATTCTTCCCAATGAAGGTATCACAATAGGTTTTCCCAAAATTTCCCAAGTGATTTATGTCATAACATTCACTTGTGTTTCCTCATCCAAGACACAGTCTATGTCGAAGTCTCCTAGTCTTGTACTTATGCATTATTTTTCTTTCAAGATCTCTAGTAAACTGACATCTTTGTGATCATTCATTGCTTCTTTTAACTATACTAACATAGTCTGATCTTTCTCTGATCCTTTCTCTTTCTGATCTTCTAACATGCTCTTATTCTCTTGAATCATGTTCGTTCTTTCAACTTTAGCAATCATCCTTGGGAAATTCTCAACCTCATGACCAAAATTTTTACAATAAAGACAAATAGGACCTATACCAGGGAATTCCTTAGAAAGATGTCCCGGTCTTCTGCAGTTATAACATATGGTTAATCCTCTCTTCCTCTTGTAAGTTACCCAACTTCTCCTGTACTGCGCACTAGGATCATAGTGCTGGACCTGCAATCCGAAAAAATTATTTCTAGGTTCCTGCATCCACTTGTTAGTCCAAAAATTATTTCTATGCATAGGAATAACATATATTTCTCTATTTTTTTCAAAATTGTTCATATCAACTCTTTCTTCTAATTGTACCCTAGATTTTAGACTAGGACAAAATCTATTAAACTTACTTAGATTCATGCTTCTGAAACAAAAAATTTCACTTATCTTACTCTATCAAAGTACAAAGTTTTACCTCTTTAAAGATCTTACCTCTTTTCTTCAGATCAGGTTTCTTTCTTAGCACAGAGCTTCAGAAGTCAAGTAGAGTATTGCGCACTACAACAGCAGATCTACGCACACATATTCTCATTTATTTCAGGTCCCAGAGATCACAGTTTCAGGTCCCGACAATGGAACCATTTGTTGGCACAGGGTTAGACCCAGGGTTCAATGCTTTAACAACACACCAACAAAACCCTAACTACCAGCCCTTTCGGCAACACCTACGAAGTAGATGCAGTATCACCTGAGGTAGAGGCAAGGGGGGTTATAGGACTCAGGTGTCTCTAACCAAGCTGGGACACAAATATGTGATTCTAATGCTTCACAAAGAACTTAGAAGATAGCTGCATTAACTTATTCACATCGCAGAACAAACCCTAACTATGGATCAATGCAGTAATAATGACAGAATACACATCGCACTAAGCCTCATAAGTTAGATCCAACACATTCAACATAAATAACACACTAAGCATTCATGGATCTATCTATCATATATAAAACTCAATGCATTAAAAAGATTCACAGCATAAACATCATAGCACATAGCAAACCCTCAACACAGGATATATGTGGTTCACCCTAGTATGGGGCTATGTCCACCAACAGATTCTTCTTCTTTATTAGTCTCCAATCTCTTACATTCATATGCTCCTGCGCACTAAGCCGCAGAGCCAAGATTCGCACTGAACAGGTGATCTGCGCACTACGCACCAAATCCACCTTCCCAAAATAAGGTCAAGGCATAGAGCCAACTCCTCTCTCAAGAACAAAGCCTTACATACATTTTTTGTTGCACAAAGCAACACAAAACTACTTGCACTTAGCTAGTCACACCTTACTACATTACATTCTTTCTTATTTATACTTTTACATTCCTTAAAAAAATGCCTAATCATGGGTAAATCCATGGGCCAACATCCTATAACTCATTACAAAACCCTAAGAACCCCATGTTGGGTCCACAAAACAAGTGATATCCCACAATCTTAGATTCACCTCGGCATTTCATCTTTGAACAGCCTGTCAAAGTCCAAAAAGTGGTCGAACCCGACCAATGTTTCCTCAAAACTTGATCGAGGGCCAACAATCCTAACTTGAGATTCATCTTGGTGAAGTACTTGGCATGTTGAAACTGATCTAAAAAATCATCAATCTTGGATAGAGGGTGTTGATTCTTGAGGGTAATATTGTTCAAATATCTATAGTCAATACACATTTTCCAAGTCCCATCCTTCTTAGATAATATGATGATAAGTAACCCACAAGACGAGGTGCTTAGTCAAATTACTCCCTACTCCAGTAGTTGTTGCAATTGTTTCTTCACTTCATCTACTTCTAGGATGGAATATCTATACAACCCAATATTTGGCAATGGGGAGTCAGGAAACAATTGTATCTCATGCACCACTTCCCTCTTAGGTGGTAACCCTTTGGGCTCATGAATAACTTCTTCATATTCCTACAAAAGCTCCTCCAATTTACATTTATACTCTCTATTACATACCTCTAGTGATGTCTTTACTTTTACGGATTCATCATCTAGTCTATTATGTCTTAATAAAAGTATTACAAACATCCTACTAGAGCTAATGAATTTATTATCTTGCTTGGAACTTAAAATATAGATATTGAATTTACCTTATTATGCATTGATGATGAAAGACTTCTCATCCTTAATAAAGTGGTACCGGTTAGTTCTCCTCATGAATATTACATCCCTCATATACATGTATGGGCTACCTAGAATACACCACACACATCAAGTGGTACTACATATACCTCCACTTCATCAATATACTCCACCCTTATAGAAAATTTTATCTTACACTATTTAGTGACCTTGTGCTCTACATCCTTATTTACCCATCTCAATGGATACAAGTTAGGATCATAATGAAATTAGAATCCAGGTTTATTGATCAAATCTTCTAATATGAGGCTACCCTATGAACTAGAATCGAATAGAGAATTCAACTTTTTCTTCCTGACTTGGATACTAATATGGAAGAGTTTAGTTATCTCCTTCTCTTCCTTGTGATAAAGGATACTCAAGTTCACCTCCTTATACATTGTAGTGAAAACAATCTTTTCATCTACATATGAGTTTCTCTCTACCTAGTTTTCTGAGTCCATGGTTAGTAGGTTATTCTTCCTACTATACTTCTTATAGTTCTTTGGATTTATCTCTGGATGTAGCTTCCAACAATTATCTTCAATGTGACCATCAATATTAAAAATTTTGTAGTGGTTTTTTGGATCCTTCCATTGATGTGTAGTGGTTGTTGTCTTCTTTTCCTTTCCTTTCCACTTCTTCTTCCCCTCCTTAGAAGCAACTTGGTGGTATTTATATTTGGAACCACTTCGCTATGCTTTAATATTACCTATATTCTCCAAGTAATCTTCTTGCACATAGGCCTTGTCAACTTCTTTAAGTTTAAATACCATCACTTTCTTCCATAAATGACTGTGTAGATCCCCTAGATACTTGGTGTGTATGTTTAGGTTCTTGGGAGATATACCTAACATAATCACCATTTTTTTGAACTCAATGGTGTAAAATTTCACACTTTGTTCTTTCCTCTACATGAAATGATTCCAATGGATCTGTCGGTCCTCTACATATACAATAAGGTAGAACTAGGACTTGATGAGATTTTTAAACACCTCCCATTTAGTTACTAAGGGGTCACCCTCCATCCTAAGTGTCTCCATGTGGATTTCCCACCAGGTTAATGCATGTCTCTCTAATTTCAATAGGGAAAACAAAATCTTTTGTTCTTCTCATATGTTATGGACACTAAAATAAAATTCTAACCATTTCAACCAATGATTAAACTTAATAGCATAAATATCACCTTAATAGGGTTTGATGTCCACTTTTTATTCCATCTTAAATAGATATTGTGAAGAAGTGATGACAATGGAACATGGTTACTCTTTCTCTAGCTCCTTTTTTTACTCCTTTTCTGGGTCTTAATTATTCCTTTATTTCTCATCTGATACAACTTTTGATTTAGAGCCACCAACCTCTCAAAACCATCCAAAATTATTCACTATAGCTTCCATGAGGAGTTCCATGTTGTGATACATATCAATGACTTGTTCTTATAGCTTTGAAAATCTCTCCTCCACCTCATCCCGAGGGTTGTTACAACTGAACTCATCTACTATGGATAGGGTATTGAGACTTCATTCTTAAGCCAATTCTTGGATCCTACCCCTTCCCACAAAAACACAAATAAAACTGATCTAATACCAACATGGTATACAAATTAACATGGATATCCTACTAGAACAGTTCAACATAGTATATCTTGCAATATTTTGAAATATTTTATTGTGCATATTATTATCGAGAAAAATCAATGTTACTAGCATAATGCTAAAAGTTGTGGAAATAATGACACCAAAATAAAATAAACAAGCAAATGAACAAACCATCCACATAAATGAACACAATATGTTACCTAGGAAACCCAATATAGGAAAAAACCTAGCTAGAAGGTAATCCCCATGCTTTTCTCTCTTTTTCTCAATTATGAAATGCAAGTACAAAGAAAGGGGCACTCACTGTGGAGTTTCCATGCACACTTTGATATGAATGGTTTTTATAGAATATTATACCTCCTCTATTATGCTTAAATATCTCACTCCTAGATGCTCTGCTAAACTATGGAATGATAATAATACCACAATAATGGATCCCTTTCCTTTCTTAGTGGTAGAATAATTAACATATCTTGAAAGTTTTCTAAGGTTAAGGTTAAATTTTTTTCATACCTCGACCCTCAATTAGAGTTAGGGTCTTATACCCTCTATAGTCCTCCTGAAATCCCACACATAACTAGCCCCAAATATATGAGTAATGGGTGCTAACATGGAATCCACTAAGTACCATGGTGGTCAACAAGGTAGGTCAACTTGTGAGAGGCATAACTTATACACTAATTATACACTAATTTTATTGATTGTTTGTAATTATAAAGACAAATCCTCCTAGGTGTATGGTGTCAAATAAGGTTCCTAGTAGTAGTAGAAATACTATTGTACAAACTAAGGAAGATGGTATGGATATTGACAATCAAGTTAATGCTATGGAAGAAGATGACACCAATAATATAGTTTAGGATGATGGGACAAATAGATTGATCCAAGACATCTTTACTCCTATTGATGAGGACAAATTTGATGATATTCATGATGTACCTCTTCTTGAGAAGACACAAGAACCCATTTATGAAGGATGAAGAACCAATATTCTCTCTGCTATAATGTTGTTGGTGAACTTCAAGGTATTGAATGGTTTTTCAAACACTTGTCTCACATAGATCATAAGGTACGTAATATAATTTGTCACATATACGTAAGGGTTGACTTTTTTTTCTCTATTTTTATTGTCAATTAATGTGTAAATCAAGAATGCAATATTTATGATTCCTATTATTTACATTAACTAGTTATTTTTTATGTTGTATATTGTTATGTGAATTTTTCTTACCATCATTCAAATTATTTACCTCACACATATAGACAGTTATCTGCCATTATGAAATTTATTGGAACGAAGTATCAGGTCATTGATGCATTTCATAATGTTCATATTATATATTATGGACAATATGCATTGAAAACAAAATTACCACAATGTCAAATCGGTATATATCGAACCGAACAAGTAACAAAAAAGGTGCCTCACAAGGTTCTTCTTCATATTCCCATAATTCCATGTTTGCAGCGACTGTTCAGGTGCCAAAGCATAGCACAATTTATGGATTAACATGCATGACACATAATTGAAGATGTTATTCTTTGAATGCCTTGTAGATGGTTCTAAATTTAGGAACATCAAATAAATATGGTCTATTTTTAAAGAAGAACCTTGTAATGTTAGGTTTCCATTGGTAGTTGATGATGTCAATCCATTTGGTGAGATCAAGTCTATTTACTTAGTGTGGCCTATTTTTGTTATAAACAATAACCTTCATCCTTGGATGTAAATAAAGAGGGACCATACAATGTTGGCAATGATTGTTCTAGGTATTTTTTTACAATATTTATTTGAACGTAGCATTTCATTTATCTTATTCATTGCATAATTTCGTTTATATATACAAGGTAGTAATTATGTATATTTTCAACCAATTAGGCAAGTACCAAGTGAAATATATGAACGTATATATCGAGCCTCTTGTCGATGAGATACTAAATTTATGGGTTGACATCACTATGTATGACATCTCTAGACCATAGGAAAAAAAGAAATTTCAATTCCGTGGAATACTTACATGGACAATTCATGATGCCCTACAACTAACACATTTTTTTGGTATGTAACATACTACTCCACTTTAATGTTATATAATTTTATGAAAATGTCATGCATATTTCTTAAATAATTCTTTGTTATATAACAAATACTAACAATAATCCATATCTTGTAGGTCTTAAAACAAAGGACAAATTTGCATGTCCATTTTGTGGTCCTAGGATGAAATCTCGTCATTCAAGAAGTTTAGGAAAGGAGGGGTTTGATGAGTATAGGAACTTCCTCCCTAAGAACCATAGGTATCAAACTATCGAAAAACATTTTTTAATGGGTAAGAAGAGATTACAATAAAACCACGAAGAATGACACCTCACCTATGGAAGTTGGAATATAATAGAAATCGTCAAGGTAAGAAATCAAAATAATACGTATCATATGAAATGTTTTACAATTTTTATTTGTATTGAATTTTGTTTACCATATCTAATGATTATTGTTGTAATTTCATTTATGTTTCATAAAGAACATTAAGGCATTGATGGGATTTCACAAGGAATGCAAAATTACCCCATATAATTGAATAGGTTTCCCTACTATGAGCACATTAAAATATTTCACTTGTTTGATACAATAAATATCAGGAAGAATGTAATAGAAACATTGTGGAGAATATTAGACGGAAGGAGTGAGAAAGAAAAAATTGTCAAAATTTGTAGTGACATTCAGGAAGCCAATCATGCAATGAAAATTTTGATTGATTCAAATAACAATGGAAATTGGAATAGTCTTCCATGTTTATTTACAGAGCAGGAAATAAATGTTGTAAAAGAGTTCATTTGGAAAATTAAATTTCCCATGGGATCTTCCTCAAACATAAAGAATATCTTAACAAAGTCTTGTGGCCCCCACAACTACCTATTGAAATTCCCTATTCCAGGGAATTGCAATGGGATCCCCTACTAAAATATTGAACAAGGGTATTTTCTCACTAGTAACTTAGCTAAGTACTTACAACAAAATTATTGTTTCTATGCAACATGCCAACTTATCGAAGGACATATGCACTAATTGGAAGTCCTTTTAATATTTTCTAAGAGTCTCATTAGCCCCTTTCTCAGAGATAAAACCAATTATAATGTCCTGTTATGGGACCCTCCTGAACTGATAAATCAAGTATGTGTGTATTTAACCACGTTTAGGGGCTATCAGAATCTCACTATTCAGATCTTCCCAATCGTAAATGTCAAACATGTGAATAACCTTGAGTTTTCCAAAGTCTGAATGTTGAACGGTTTATTAGATAATTTCTATCGAAGTGCAATTTGTAACAATGTTATGAAGTTTGAAGACCGATGGTCTATCAAACTTTTCCTTGTTGGCCTTTTTCCCATTGGAGGGACTAGCACATAATGCTCAACATCTATCCTAAACAATTTATGCTGAGAAGTTTACACCAATACCCATATATGAAACACCCACCTTCATGCTTAGAAAATACATAGTGATCAATCATTCTTCTCACAAATCCTAAACTAAGGATGTATGTATCAAAATTTTGGTACCACATCTTTGGTGATTTATTTATACCATAAAGGGATCTTTTCAATTTGCACACTAGATATTTCTTTCCCTTTACTGCAAATCCTTCAAGATGTTTCATATAAATTTATTCTTCCAAGTCTCCATGTAGGAATGTTGTATTCACATACATTTGTTCTATCTCAAGATTAAATGTTGCAACTAGAGACATTAATACTCTAATGGAAGTTAATTTTGCAACAGGGGAAAATATACCTCGAACTTGACTCCTTCGACTTGGGAATATCATTTCACTACCAGTCAATCTTTGAATTTTTTGACTTGACATGCTGCATTTAGATTTTTCTTGAATACCACTTGCTACCAACAAGATTCCTTCCATTAGGTAGTTCAACTAAATCCCACATCTCATTCTTGTGCAATGATTCCATCTCTTTGACCATGGCGTCCTTCAAGATTTTACCTTTTATCAAGTTGACTACCTCCCTGACCAACTTAGGCTCCTCATTAATGGTAGATAACACAAAAGGATAACATAGATTGGGTGGACTATACCTTTCAACTAATTTTATTACTCTTTCATACCTCCTTATAAATAAGGTTGATTGTTCCACCTCTTCATCTGATTCATTCGACTAATTTTAATCATCTTCTTCCTTCCTTAGTTCAAACCTCACCTTTTATGAATATTTCTATGTTTGAACCACTTCAGTCTCGGGCGTACCCCTGAGTTCCATGAAATCACATATCGACTGTACACTATTTTCCTTGATGCATGATCCCAAAACTTATATCCTTTCATTCCTTCCTTGTACCCATTGAAAATACACTTGACTGCCTTCTTTTCTAGATTGCTCCTCTTTTCCTTGGGAACATGCACAAATGCATCACAACCAAATAATTTGAGATGTGAAAGTTAAGGATTCTTACCAAACCATACCCCATGTTGAGTCGAGTCGAAAAGCACTGACGAAGGAGACATATTTACCAAATATTTTGCAATGTTGATTGCTTCTGCCCAGAATTATTGTGCAAGTCCAACACCACTGAGAATGATCCTTGCCTTTTTCATCAATGTTTTGTTTATTCTCTCAGCAAATATATTTTTCTATGGGGTATATGGTGTGGTATTTTTTCATGTTATGTCGCATTTCTTACATAACTACTCAAAATCCTTTCCACATAATTCATCACCATTGTCATTTTTCAACACCTTGATCTTCTTATCTGTTGATTTTCCATAAGAGATTTAAACTCTTTGAATTTATCGAAAACCTCTAATTTATTCCTTAGGAAATATATGCCTATTTTCTTGGAAAAATCATCAATGAAGGAGACATAATACAAGGATACACCAAGTGAAGGGATTGTTACAGGCCCAAATACATCACTATGAACCAATACTAGAATCCCCTTTTACCTTGTTTCTCTAGATGAGAACCTAACCCGATTTTGTTTTCCATATATGCATTGTTCATAAAAATCAAATTCCAAATTACACTCGGGAAAACCTTCGACCATACCTTTGTTGCGCATATCTCAAATTCGTTTTTCTCCAATGTGTCCCATCCTTCGGTACCATAACATGGTTAGGTCGACTTGATGAAGTGCTATTGATTCGGTTTGAATCGACTCAGCCTGAGATGAGTCGTGACTCGGGTTGAGTTGAGTTGAGTCAAATTCAAGTCAACTTTAGGAAAAATAATGTTATTGCATCCATATGAGTTAGCATTCCCTAACAACTTGTATAGAGTTCCAATCCGAGCTCCTTTAATTAATACCACCGCACCCTAACCATTTTTCATGTATTCTTCTAAAATAGAGTATTCACTCCTACATCACTCATCTTACTGACAGATATTAGCTTTCTTGCAAAACCTATAATATTTATCACACCTAGAAGAGTTCTACTCCTCCCATCCTACAATATTAGTCAGAATCTTCCCCATCCAACAATTTTGGTTGTCCATTTGTCCCCCAAAAACATATCTCCCCCTTCATATCTCTCATATTCGCAAAACCAATCTCCGTGAGGTGTCATATGAAAGGACACTCTTGAGTTTATCAACCTAATATCCTGATCCAACTGTGTACTGGTCGATGCTATATACATCACCTCCTTTACATGGAGTAGTATTTTTCTCAATCAATTGCTTCTCATCATATCATGTACTGACTTTTATCTCCTTTGACTTGCAATCCCTTTTGTAATTCCTAGCTTTACTACATTTCCAACATCTTCTTGTCGATTGAACCGAGGATTTATATATACCCTTTAACTTAGACTTTCTACCATATAATTTTCCTTTATCTATGTCAATCGACCTACCTCTCACCATTAAGAAATATTTAGTCGATCCTTCCATGTTATTTCATCTCATTTCTTCTTATAATGGAGATGAAACCACATATTCTAGTGCTAATGTGGTTGAATTACTCCCTATAGCCACGTCTAAGATATCTTGGGAGTTCGGAAATTAACATAATAGGCTAATAAATTTTTCCTCAGTGATTTTAACATCTAGAGATGATAATTGGTTTATTATAGTATTGAATGCATTCAAATTCTTAGTTACCAAACTCACATAAATCATCCCTAGAAGATACAATTTATTTTTAAGGAACAACTTATTTACCAAGGATTTCAACTACTACAAGCTTCCCAACTTGTCCCACAGTTTCTTGGACGAGTCTTCACCCAATACTTTCAAAAACACTGAATCTACAAGACATAGTCAGATCATACGCCTTATCCTTCTTTTGAATTTCTCCCATTCTTCCCTCGACATGACTATCAGAATGGTGCCTGGGTAGGCTACTTCCCATTGTTCTCGATCTATAAGGAGATATTCAATTTTAAGCTTCCAAAGCTCAAAATTATAGCCATTAAATTTTTCAATCTTTATCCTTGAACTACTTGTCATTATTCCAAGAACAACTTTAAAGATATATAACTTACAACACTCACTAAAACTAGGCTTTATCTTATATTCAATATCTACAAAACTTCTCTCTTATACTACATGTTGGGAAATAGACATCCCCACTAAAACTTTTGGGAAAGGAGAAGACATATTTAATCAAGAAAGTAAATGATCGAATAATCACACAGTACAAAAATATTTTACCATGGAAACCCAAATGGGAAAACCAACATTCCATGAGCGTCTTTCTCTCTTGTTGTCTTATTCATTCAGAATAAATGGTTACATGCCTAACCTTGATCTACATCTAAGACAAAATCACCATCATACCCTCTTGCTTTACACAAGAACAACCCTGCAACCAATTTGGCTTACATCTACATGACCAATAGCCTTCAACTAGAGATTAGCATGAAAACCGACATTTTCATCAACTTAATACAATTAAAATGTGCCTTAGTTATAGGACTTACAATAGGAAAAACACTAAATCATGACACCCTTTAACGATTGCATATCCATGTAGATCATTGGAAAAAAATACCACAAATTTAGGGATTATGTTACAATGGACTACCAGTCAGATTACCAGCCGACCTTTAGTCAGTCTTCAATTGGTTTCCACTCGACCTCCTGATGAAATCTTATCGACTAACCTCTTGAATTTTTTTTTATCACTTCAACTTTGACTTTTCCCAATCATTACTTTGATATTCAACTTTCACTGCAAAGAATATAACAACCCAACACATATTATCATTCCATGCTTTTTGGAATACCATCCTTCCTATGCTCTGCTCATAAAGGTGATTTTCTCTAATTATGGTCTCCTCCAAAGTTCTTGGGTTATCATAGTATATCTTGTCTCTTTAGAAGTAGGGTAACCCACTCATAAATCTTTGGATTTTGACCTCCTCATATTTTATGAAGCCCACATACTTCAAAAATTCAAATAATCTCTTCTCATATTCATCCATTGCCATGCTTCCCATCTTGAGTTCAAAGGACTATTTCATCTTATTTTCACAGTAATTTTTTTAAAAATATTTCTCTTCAAAATATCCTTTGAACTACCTCCATGAGATGTTACTCTCATCAATGTTCCTGGCTTGCTTAAGATTATCCCACCACATGGGTGATTTTCATTGCAGGTGGTAGGTTTCAATTATGGTTTCTACCCTTGAGGGATAATCATGCAAATGGAAATATTTATTCATTTCCAACATCCATGCTTCAACTTATTCTCCCTTTCTATGCTCTCCATTCAAAGTTGGTGGCTTCATTTTCCTGAGTTCACCTTGTAAGATGTATGACTCAGGCCTTCTCCTCTGCCTCTTGATAGGAGACACACTTGGGATTATCCCTGAACCTAAACATGCATGATCTCTCCTAGTGTATTTCTCTGGGGAATGATGACTCCTTATCATACTTCTTTATTGTTTGCCATTCTTGTGATTATCCCTTTTGCTATGGGATATGTATGATGCCACTTGTCTAGCACTAGTTGCTTGTTTTGTGCCATAGTATTTATTGTATTTCTTTTGTAGCATGTTCAGACTCTGAAGTATCTCCTCCTGATATTTCATAATATTCTCATAATCTTCCCCATATATCTACACTTCTCTCTGGATGATTTTCATAGTGTCATCTATCTCCATAGGCTCCTCTTTGCCTCTTCTTCCATTGGAATATGTCTCAACATTTCCCATGCTAACATGTAGAAATATGATCTCCTCCTCATGGTGAAAATATCTTTGTGTGTATTTCATATATATAGTTCTCATATGGGAACCAAATCTTCCCTCATGTACCTCTAGTTCTGCAAGAAATGTGCATGCAACAATTGGTGTTAGAGTTATTCATAGTATACAATATTTTACAAATTACATTACAGGTCATCCTTTCAACTAAATTTATGAGGAGTATATATGAATTGAAATATTATTCATATTATTTATACCCATTCCTCTCTGAAACAATTCTCCATTGGTTGTACTCATGCATCATTCGAAGCGAAAATTTACAACTTCACAAGTTGCTTTTTCCACTCATTGCTTTGTTTTTAAAGATGCAATTTTTCCGAGAAACTATAATGATCAATTAAAAATTATGGGTGTATATATTTATTCTCCTCCTTAATACCTTTCCATTGACTATTCATTTTCCCAAATCTAATCTCTGAGTTGATAGTTACAGTCTGTGGAAGTTTAGTATATTTTTTCATTTTTACCCCTTACTGCTATAGGTGTCTTCTCTCCTATTCTATACAGTTTTGAGGTACCTAGATTCCAAATATGGTTCCATGGATTTATTCTATGGTCCATGATATTTCCAGAGAAAGTAAATTGGTGCCCTCTAGAAGTAAATTGGCATTGAAAATATACCTTGTACTGTTTCAGTTGTAACTTCCTCATACTAGCTCTGTTTTGTGCTCAGAATAACTTAGTAGAAAGATCTTTATGAGTTCTTTCATTTTAAGAAGAAAATATTGTGTATACAGGTAGTACACACTATTCTCTTGATTTCAACTACCCGAAAATGTTATTTAGGGCCTCAAAATGCCCGTGCAAGTTGATGACCTTCAAAATCCAAAACTTTCCGTAGAAAATTTGATTGATTTATTGTTGTAAAAGTCTTTTTAATCTAAGTCGTTGATCTCAAAATCAAGATTAATCCCAGCCATTGATCCTCTAAACTTTTCCCAATCCCACGGATGAATATCCACCATTGATCACCAAATCTAAACAATATGGATCATTGATTCTCCAACATCTAAAACCCCATTGGCGATCGTCGATTTTCCTTCGGAAAAAAAACTTGTTCACAAATTTTGCTGAACCCCAATTGCTCCATCGGTGATCGAAGATTTCTCTTGGAGAGAAAAACACCTCATTAATTTTTCCAACCTGACCATCAATGATTTCCCTAACTGATGTGGCAACATAGTTGACGTGGAATGACACATGAATGTTGATGTGGCATGACACATGATGTTGATGTGGAATGACACGTAGATGTTGACGTGGCATGTCATGTGGATGATGATGTGGAATGACATGATCCAAGTGGATATTGGTGGCCACCCACCTTTTCCAACTGGCTCAAAACAATTTTTTGGCAATTTTGGTAATTTACTATTTTTAGCTGTTTTTTTGGGTCCCAAACTTCTGGGGCCGTTTTGAGGCCCTAAACGATGTTTTTTGGGGAAATGGGGAGAAATATGAATATTCCTTCGAAGTTGTTCACATCAAAAGTTGTATTCCTCAGATATATATTTCTAACGGTGTATTGAGCGCCCCAAACAGAGATCGTATGCAAAAGTTATGCCCCTGGGAAGTTGACATATCAACTACCTCCATCGAGCCCCGCAAACCTTTTGTATTTTCATCTTCCGGGGTTAGGGTTTTGGATTTTACTTATGTTAAAAAGTCCCTTAGAGCCTCATTGTAATAACCATCTTCTTTTGAATGCGAGTAGTCGTCACATCTCTTCTCAGAGATAAGATGCCACCATTTTAGCGAGTCTTTCACTCTGTATTTTTACAGTCTCTATACATTTATTTCATTAATAGAAATCGTGTATTACTATATATTTTTGATTCTTTTTATATTTATGATATATCTATGTTATATTGTTGTCTCTCTTGCAATATATCTAAATATTTCTGTGTTATATCTCCGCTCTCATTTCATGCCAAAAATAATCCATATCAGTAGTATCAGAGCAGGTTGCTCTTAATCGTTTTACAGTGCATGTCCCTGATGATGTTCGAGTATAGAAATTTGGATCTTGATCTTTTCTCTCTTGAGGAAAATCGATCTTGCACACCCAAGAAACCCTCAATTGCGGAAGAAAAGAAAAATGGTAGAACAGACGATTCTATCAATCTGTTGCTTGAGCAAGCTCTCACGCGACAGAGGGATGAAATGATGGAGAATTTTTCCCACGTCATTCAAGGCATGCCGATAGCATCAGGCGCATATTCATAAAGAGGCCACTTTGGAGGAACCTCTCCTTTTAAGGTACAGGTCAATTTTGATATTCCTATATTTGAAGGTCGGATAGATGCGGATGCCCCAGATAAATGGTTAAATCTATTAGAAGGTTATTTCTTTGTTCACAATTTTTCTGATAGAGAAAATATCATATTAGCGCTCCTTAAGGATCTCCCCCATGTCAAACATTGGTGGGAAACTTACTAGGAGCAAATTTCCACAGAGGAGTCTGGAATATATGGGGTCGAGCCCACTTGGGATTTTTTTGTGGATGCGGTAAAGAAACAATATTACCTTGTTGGAAACTATGAGGACCAATACATGAGATGGACCACACTACAACAAGAGAGGGACCAAGCAGTTCCAGAGTTCACCAATACCTTCCATACCTTGTGCACCAAGATGGGTATCAAAGACTCTAAGCGACATCTGGTTCTAAAATACCACGGGGCTCTACACAGATACATCCAAATTGAAATGGATTCTCTGGACATCTCATCACTCGATTCTGCTTATCAATATGCTATTAAAATCAAGCAGAAATTTAAGCACCAGAATAAATAGGAGTTCGGGTCTGTAAATCTGCAACAATCAAAGTATGAGAAAGACGGACCTAACAAACAATCTCCCAAAAACTACTCCAACCCATAGGAAAAGAAGGGTCACGAAAAGATGAAGGACACTGGAAAATGGTGTGATTTCCACAAAATCCTCTGGTGGCTGAGATCAAAGACAAGGAGCTGAACCCTGATTCTGAATCTGATTCTGAAAATACTGTTAAAAGACAGATCATTGACGTAGACCCCACTGCTATTGTCGTGACCACAAAAATTCAACCAGAAGAACCAACAGATCCTGAAGAGGGGGAGTGCCTTTTTCATTCACAGATGTGGGTGAAGGGGACCCTGCTGCATTTTATTGTTGATAGCAGAAGCCAAAAGAACCTCATCTCTGCAAAGGTCATAAAATAGTTTGGATTGTCGACAACACCACACCCACAACCATACAAAATTGGGTGGCTTCACCAGGGATGAGATCTCCGTGTTAGCCAGCAGTGTCGATTTTCATACAACATCCAACCCTTCAAGGATGAGGTATTATGTGATGTTGCCCCACTGGATGTCTATGATGTTCTCTTGGGCCAGCCATACATGTGGAAAAGTCATGTTTTTTATGAGTCTCGACCCCACAATGTCATTGTTTCTCTTGGGGGTCATCTCTACAAAATACCAGAAGTAGTTTCGACTATCGTTCCACCTAAACAGTGTCATAAGGTATTATCTCATACTACAAAATTCAGCTTCTTCACAATATATTCAAAAGGTGAACAAAAGGATACTGCAACCACTACAGCCTCGGCTCAAGCACCTTCTATCCAACAGAAGAAGGTTGACAAGATTGCAAAAAAGTGTAAATATTCCTTATACACACAAGAATATCATGTAGCCAGACTAGTTAAAAAGGTCCAACCCTTCCAGCCACGTGTTCATGACAACCTTCAACAAGCTAAGCAACGCAACTTCTCCAACAAGGCAAGCAACTCATCAAGATGCAAATTCAGCAAAGGCTCTTCCCTCTCCCCCAAGCACTCAATGCAATGGAGACCATTGATTCCTAAGGAGGGAGGATTGATCCAGGTGGATATCGGTGGCCACCCACCTTTTCCAACTGGCTCAAAACATTATTTTGGAAATTTTGGTAATTCACTATTTTTAGCATTTTTTTTTGGTCCCAAACTTCTGGGGTCATTTTGAGGCCCTAAAAGACATTTTTTGGGAAAATGCGGAGCAACATGGAATTTCTTGCGATGTTGCTCACATCAAAATTTGTTTTCCTCAGATAGATATTTCTAAGGTGTATCGAGCACCCCAAATGAAGATCATATGAAAAAGTTACGCCCCCAGGAAGTTGACATATCAACTACCTCCATCAAGGCCTGTTAGCACTCTGTAATTTGCCTAAGGCTGAAAAGGCAGTCACAGAGGCAACATCAAAACTGCTTCGAGTCAGGGATCTAGCCCTCCGAGACTCAGAGAGGGATCTCTCTGTCTGATATAACTTTGTTGGAAGAGGATATTAGGCTAGCTATTAAAGTATAGGGTTGGGGTTTTTGAAAATATTTAGATGAGGATGTGGTTGACGAGTTTCTCAGATCACCATTGGGCTATGGGGTTTGTTTATAAGATAATGATCAAATCAGAACTAAAGGTAAATGTATCCACAGGGCAAGATAGTAACAACTGTTGGATCGTCTTGGGTTAAGTGCATATGGATAAGATGAAAAGGGAGAGATCCACTGCACAGAGGAGAAGCTAAGAATTCCTTTGTAAAGCTTCAGATGAATAACATAAAGATTATTGAAAAATTGGCCAAAGAGTATGCATGGATAAATTCTTCTCCATTACTTTTTTCAACAATAAGAAATGAAAATGCTTGAAAGATAGCAGAAAGATAACTACAAACATACAAGGAACACACCACCAACACTGCTACATGAGAATCCTGTAAATCATTTCCTCCATTACTGATTGGTCATTCCAAAATTACAGAGAAACCTCCTGAAGTAGCAAGGCCCACAGTCCAGCAGAAAGGGAAAAAATTTCCTACAGGTCGAACCCCTGTTTTGTCTTTTACATGTGTATAAATAAGAAAGATATCTCAGTCCTCTAACACTCGAGCTCATAACTCTGCTTTCTAAAAATAGAAAAGCAGTTACAAAAGTTTCGACACCTGTAGACTGTCTCAAAAACAAACAAAAACGCAAACCAAAAGGAAGGTTAAAATTTGTAACTGCTGCCTTGACATTTGGCATACTCGAGGTTGTTTAAGATTTGCTGGCGAACAGATTCTAACAGCATCAAAAACCAATGAATGCAGAAGTCATTGAATGCTTGAGGTTGTTGGAGATTTTCTACCAGTTGGAGGATCGGTGCTCTAACTGTTGCCATGTGTTCCCTGTAAATGAATTCCCTGTCTGCCATAAAAGACGGACCAATTTTCTACGAAAAAGGGGTCCGAAAAGACGTGGTTTTCTATTCAATGCTGATACCTGGGAAAAAACTGAAGGAGGTTATTGGAGATGGGCATGTGCTGGAAAAAAACCTCCTTCGGTTTCTCCAAAATCGTCCCCAGCTGGCCGTAACTACTCCCGCAAATTCAGGATTGTAACAGAAAAGAAGAAATCTGGAAAAAAAGGGCCTCAAAGATGGCCTCGATTCTCCTTGCTCGTAGCTCCGTTGCAAAAAATGAGAGAATTTTTTGTTATTCAGGATGTGCTGAGCAAAAACCTCTCTCTGATTTTTAAAATCCGTCTTCGTTTGCCCAAAATCTCCTCCGGAAGAAGACGTGCTGAACAGGCAAAAAATGGAAAAAAAAGTGAATTTTTTTTGTGATGGGCGGTATTCTGGACCCCCCTGAGGTGGTAAGCGGT
>ML776680.1:11327-60557 GCA_009831015.1 Picea engelmannii | reverse complement strand
GAATAGGTTTATGACACGTGGAGGGGGGTGGTATTGAAAAACCATTATTCCGTACCCCCCCCTCTCGTTAAAGTTCGGATGGTGAGGGGGGGTCCGGAATTTTTAATGTGCGTTGATTTAAATGTATGGGATATGATGGAGGGGCGTGAGGTATGGAGGTGCGTGGGGTTTGATGTGAGCAGGAGTGAGGTATGAGGGTGGGGTAGACTTAGGATTAGCGTAGGATTTTTAGTTTTTAATTTTTGGTTTTTTATTATATGATTTGTTACGTGTTTTTTATGTTTCGTTTTTTGTTTTATTCGTTTGTTTTAAATTTGTTTTATGTTAATGTGTTTTGTTTTTTTGTTTATTTTTATTTAATTTGTTTTTTATGTTTGTTTTATTATATATGTTTTTTGTATGTGTTAAATATAATTTGTATTATATTTAATTTGTTTTTGTTTAATTGTATTTTATGTTTTATTTTATATGTTTGTTTATTATAATATGTTTTATTAATTTGTGTTAATTAACCTAAATACTAACTAGTTACTAATCTAGATTTTTAACTTAATTAATAATTAATTAAGTAATTATTAACTAGTTCTTTATTAATTAATTTAACCTATTCTAACTATACTAAGATTACTTATTTAATCTAACTAACTTTATTGTTATTTTTGTTCATCCTAAGTCTGATTATTCATGGATGGGTGACGGGCGAGAGTAGTCAATGGGGCAACAAGACAAGGGAGTGAGGGTGCAGCATGGATGAAGGATGCAGCAGGGTGATGGGGGATCAAGCGAAAAGAATGGAGGGAAGAAAACAGGATCTACCGAGCCAGACTTCGTCATCATGAGAGAAACGCTAAATCAACAGTCGAAGAATCGAGTTGCCTATAATTATAGGACCCCAACAGGGCCCACAAACCTTTTGGATTTTAATCTTCCGGGGTTAGGGTTTTGTATTTTCCTTATGTTAAAAAGGCCCTTAGAGCCTCATTGTAATAATCATCTTCTTGCGAATGCCAGTAACCGTCACATCTCTTCTCAAAGATAATTTTCCACCATTCTAGCGAGTCTTTCACTCTATATTTTACAGTCTCTGTATATTTATTTCATTAATAGAAATCATGTATTACTGTATATCTGTGACTCTTGTTATATTTCCGATATATCTCTGTTATATTATTGTCTCTCTTGCAATATCTATGAATATTTACGTTTTATATCTCTGCTCTCATTTTGTGCCAAAAATAATCTGGATCATGACATGTGGATGATGACATGACATGACACATCATCCTCCTTTTTTCGTTCATCGATCATTGGAAATTCCTTTTTTATGCATGAAAAACTTCGCTGATTTTTCCAACCTGACCATCAACAATCAACAATTTATCTTCGTTGATCGAAATACTTCACCAATTCCGCCGACCAAGCCATTGGCGATTGGTGATTTCTCTTGGTCGATTGAAACAGTTCGTCGATTTCATCGATCCGAGCATCAACAAATAACCATTTCTATTGGTCAGACAAAATAATTCATTGATTTTTTCGACCAAAGCATCGACGATCTACGTTTTCCTTTAGCGAGCTATATTTACTCATGAATTTCTCCAAACTCTAATACTTAGAATTTTTCTACCAAAATATACGATGAATCTAGATCGTCGATCTCTCAATAAAAATTATCATGATCATTGATTCACCATACTTCTTCCAAATCTACCGATGAATATTGAACATCAATATGATCTATTCTACCAACTTTCAAAATGGATCTCAACCGTCAATCTGCTCTAGTTATCCAAACTCTGAAAATGGATCTCGACCATTGATCTACTCCATTTTTCCAAACTCAAAAAATAGATCTTGATCGTTGATCTACTCCATTTTTCCAACTTCAAAAATGGATATTGACCATCAATTTGCTCCATTTTTCCAACTCCAAAAATGGATCTCGATTGTTGATCTACTCCATCTTTACAAACTCTAAAAATGGATCTCATCCGTCGATCTGCTCCATTTTCCAACTCCAAAAAACTTATAAGTTATTTTTTTTCTTTTTGATTAGTCTAGGATGAATCTAGGTTGTTGATCTCCAAATCAAATGCGATCTTAGACGTCGATCCATCAAAACTTCTAAATTTCTTCAACCACCATTAAAGCATAAATTTTGACCTTCCAAGTCGAATTTATCTCTGAAACTTGTATATTGATGCCCTTGATCACTTATTAGATGGTTATGAAGGAAATTTCAACCTAAATTGTTTATAAATTTGGGGATTTCATTCTGTTTTCACAATTTTCCCCAAATTCATCTTAGGTGAAACTTTGCAACATCAAAATTCTACCAATTTCACACTGGTCTTAGCCTATACAAGCTCGATGTTGAACCTTCATATCTTATACCAATATGTAACATTCCCTAGCTTGACTGAGGTTCATTACATGCAGAATACACATAAAAATAAAATTTTCCACTACCATATCCTACAACTTACAAGCTATAGGAAAACACACACATTTAACCACTTATTGATATCGTTATTTAAATGCAGGTACAATATGCTAACTAACATGAATGTAGCTAATAGATTAATCACAAAAACTTATGATTCATTCTCATACATAGATTAAAATACACAACAATTAAATCATAAAATAACTTAGAAAAACATATAAACACTTATCTTTTTAAAACAATTGTGCAACCAACTACCTAGGATGAACGTTCCACCCAAACATAGACTTGATAGTATAGATATAAACATCAAGTCCCCCCTAATATCGGGCTAGGAATCTATAAAATAGGTTATCTCTCACTTTCCACTCATAGCTCAGATAATTCCACAACCCACTGGCATTCTCCTACAATTATCCCAATTTACACCAACTCTCTTCCTCTTTATCTTCCCAACCCAAGGAATGGACCTCTTCATTTCTCTCAGTCCATTGAGAATCCCATTCATTTATCATGGTCTCTTCGGCACATGTAACCAAGAGTCTCACTACTAGGAATCTCAAGGGAACTCACTACTAGGAAAACTACAACGAAACAAAACAGTAGCAAGCTTGCTACTCCAGTGAAACTCACACATGGGAGTTCACTCTTCAGGCCTAACAACTTGGTTCTTCACCAATCCTAACAACTTACTTTTTAGTTTTCAATATCTCCAAATATCTACTAACATTTCCACATTTTTTTCCTCCAAGTTCCAACACTCTTTTCTCCCTCATTGTCCCACAATCTCCATATAAAAACAACTCTCCTTTCCCATACTATTTTTCTCCCTTTTTTCTCTCTTTCTTGAATTACACTCTTCCCTAAGATAGTTGTACTTTAGCCCCATGCTCCCAACAACTATGGGATGTGACTCCTCACACCCACCCTCTTACATTTATTCAATGATTGGGTTCTTCTACACTCAAGGGGAAATTAAAAGGTTCACTCAAAACATTAAAATTAGGAAAAATATTTGGGAATTAAAATCATGGATAAAACCCACCTTTCTAGACCCCTCCTCTCTTTTGGATTACTCAACTCCTATATCTGTCCATCTCCCTAAGCAACTGAAATTACATTTGATTTATTAAATTCATATATACACATTTTCATATTACATAACTTGGCTACAACCACATAACATATCTACATTATGCATTAATTAAATTGGGGATTATAGTGGGGACATTACAAAATAAGGGAGGAAAAGAGATTGAATAAATGATTTTTTTATGAAGGAAGAAGTCCCTAGCTTCCATCTTGATACTTGAATTTTTTTTAGAGAAATGATTTCATTTGTGCCAATAGTTATTGACCAAAACATCATTATTTTTGCTTGACATTTTGACTTAATTTATTTTTTATGTTAATTTTTGAATGGTGGAACATGCTAGAAAGAGTCTTCATATGGTTGAGTGACTTTGTGCCTAAGCATATGAATCATGCTCAAGGAAATATGAAATAGATTGAAATGTAGTGGAATGGGTTGAGCCAGTGATGTAAGGTGATATTAATACCCTAGGGGAATGATCCAAAATATATAGAGCACTACAAGATAGAGAAAAAAAGGTATAATTCACTTTATATACACTTATTAATTTCATGACATGTAAAATTGATTTGGAATTTGATGATTTGATGGAATTAATAGCTTGTTACAAA
Organism: Picea engelmannii; assembly: GCA_009831015.1. Classification (NCBI taxonomy): domain Eukaryota; kingdom Viridiplantae; phylum Streptophyta; class Pinopsida; order Pinales; family Pinaceae; genus Picea; species Picea engelmannii. The sequence continues at coordinate 56,407 of ML776680.1, read as the reverse complement.
ATTTCACTGCCCAGTAAGAATTTTTCCTTGATTGTGGTGGATTTAGTGATTGGGCCTTAATTGAAGGTTAATCATGTATTGAGACTAGAAAATTATGTGAAAAAATTAGCATATTGATAGGGTGATTATACATACCCCCTAAATTTTCAACCTTCTTGTTGAAAGAAGCGAAGATGATTGTAGAAAAATAATCAGTAACTTTATGAGAACCTAGAACCCATAGTATTAATGACCTAGCTGAGGCTGATAAACTTAACCTAGTACGTCCATGGGCTATATCGATGTTTTGATCATAATTAATGCTTTAGAGATAAAATCTAGTATTCACTATGTATTTATGTAGACTAGTAAATTTTATTTTGTTGATGAATGGTGATAAGAACGCTCTTGATACTTTATTACTCTACATATGTGTTGAGATGATTATCATTTCCATGATGTTATGCTACGATGTTCTAATAACATGTGGTTCCATCTATTATGTTGATGCAATGTTATATATTTGATAAAGATATGTTGAGGTTAGATTTATTATCATAGTATCTCCTGATGTGATGGCATGATATAGTTGCATGGAATTATTTTATGATAAGATGTTTTATGATGACATGCTTGAGCACGCAGTGATGAAAATGATGTGGTATTATCAATATGACATGTGAGAGTCAGCATGTGGATTATTTCTTTGATATGTTGATATTATTACAAATGCATTGATTGCATGTTGTGAGGTGGTGATTGTCAGGTTATCCACTAGTGGGATGAGAGGGTCATCTTATTTGATGACCTCATGGGATCCCACAACCATGAAGGGGAATGTTACAAGTAACAAACTATGGGATGGGGAAAACTCAATAGAATACTTATACCAATAATTATTATGCCTTGTATTGAAGTTGTGATGGTGAAGTCTTGAATAATGGCTAGAGTGTTGCGCGTCGGTGGTGTTGTGGGATTGGACTTCGATGCCTAGTGATAACACCTGTTAGTTATGGAGGGAGTTTAGGTAATCCTTTTGATATGCATAATTTATGTGAGTACTAGACTATATTCCTTATTAGGAAGATGACTTCTTGATCTATGGGGCTCGGGATAGATTGGGAGGCTTTAATCCTGGTTCCAAAAGTCGGAAAGAAAAGCTAGAGAGTACTCGCACTTCCCTGGTGTTGTGATGTGGAATTTTGATGCCTGTTGTGGTCACTTGGGTGGGTTAATAATAGTTCAACAGGGGGTGTTGTGGAATATATAGGAGCTAACATAGGGTGTTGTGGAGGATGGTGAGCTAATTAAAAACCTATAAGCACATAATCAATGTTAACTTCGAGACAACATTCCTTGAAGGGAGAGAGTATGTCATTCCCATATTGTTATTGAATAAACAAATTATAAAAAATAAGTATAATCATTATCCTAAAGGGATAATAATAAGTACTTATTAATAAATATATGAGTAATAAAAGAAAATGGTAAAATAAGTAACTGCAATTTATGGAGAAACTCTAAAATATAATAAAGGATTAAATAATGGATCCTAGTGATTGGGTTCTTTACCATGGATGGATTCTATATAAGGAAAAAGAAGAAGGAGAAAGGGGAATCCCATTTTGTTTGGGCAATTTTAGGACAAGGATAAGAAGAGTTGGCATAGTAGTGGATTAAGGTCTCGGGGGCTCTCAGTCATGATGACTAGGGGGTTGGTTGGGCGGAGAATCGTCCCCCACACTCTTTTGTGACATGCAAAATCAAGATCATATTTCCAAAGGTAAGTTGATTCCTTTCTATTTCAGGTAAGTTACCACACGCTCCTCCTAAATTATGTACTTGTAAATCATGTATCTCTAATTTTATCAAATCTATGATGTAAGTTGTGATGTTTATCTATGCATTTAGATTTATTAAAATTTGTGTTCCTGACATAGAGAGGGTACTCATTGGATGCAGAATTTAATTATACATCCAACAAGTGACTACACTTGAAATTTGAGTAAATATATAAGGACATAAGTTGAAAATACAACTAAAAAAAGTAGTTTCATTTATTTCCCTTTCAAAATTCACATCTCTTATTTTATTATTTTAACTATTATTTTATTATTTTCCTTACGAGGCCCATTTTAGACCTCAAATTTCTCCTAAAGCCTAATGTTCTCAACCATTCACCACCTAAAACAATATCCACCTACCCAATTCAATGATGAACATTTTAAGTTTCACATTTTTCGCATGAATGTCCATATTTCATAAATACCCCATTTGCAATCATAATTTGAAAGTTATTAACATGAATATATAAATTTGTTTCTTGGGAAATGTGGTGATGAATAAAATTATGGGTGAATCCACTATCAATTAACACAATCACCTTTAGATTCTTAATATAGCCAACTAACTTTAACATCTGAGGAAAGGAAACAATGGTCAAGGAATGGAGAGATATTTGGGGTTATTCATTGAGTTGTTCAAGAAGAGGAACTTCCTTAGTTGGGGGGGAGGGGAGGTGATGTCCTCCTATGTCCCTTCATCCACTTCATCATCAAAAATTTCCTCAAAGATGGCCATAAATATTTTTTTTCCTTACATTTATGTCCTGGAGAATATTTTTCATCGTGATTGTAGTAGAGAATCCTAAGTTATAGTTCCACCATTTTGGTCTGTGTCAACTTGTTGACCTTAAGGATTGGAGTACTTTTTTCAGGAGCCATGCCACATTTTGGTGTGGGTGCAAAGAAAATTTGGGGTGTTTGGACTAGGCATATGATACAACTTATGATGACAAGTGAGCTATGTGGCCTCCAACCAAGAAGTAAGGTGGTTCATCTCCACTTATGCTTTGATTTCCTCCTTAATACCATTGGTAAAGCATTGCTTAAATAATGTGTCAATTAAACTTTCTATTATAATAGCCAAATTCTCAACATGATCAATATATTATTCCCTCATGCATGTTTGACATGATTTGGTAATCTATCCCACAAAATTAGTGTCTTGGATAAAGTGAGCAAATAGGGATTTCACAAAGTGCTTCTGGGTAATTAACCTTCAAGAATATTTCTTATGCCATTTACACCACTGCCAACATTCCCTATCCAAATATAAGAAATTGATTCAGAGTTTCAATAAGTATCTTCTATGTCATCAAGGGAGGTTAGGGTTTGTAAGGTCCTAAGGAAAAAGGAGTGTTAGCTAATATATCTCTTTGATATACCAATGTGTTTCCAACAATAATAATCAACCAAGTATCTCATGGCACTAAATAGGGAGGCTAGATTGTACCCTTAACCATACTAATTGATTCTTGGGTACTAGAAAGTGGTCTCCCCAAGTGTTATTCTCGATGTGCTATGACAACAAGAGGGATGAGATTATTTTTTAAGGATGATTTTCAGGGTGCCTCTAGGGCTTCTCATATACTTAAGGGAATTTGGAAGACAAATTTGTATACAAGTGTTGTTTGATGCAATACTACTCAAAGGGGTACCAATAGAGGTTACAAGGGTGTCCAACCAAGTGACACCACTTTTATATTACTCATGTATTCTTCCCCAACTATAGATTTATTTGGTAAATGATATATCTTTATCTCATTTGAATATTTCAAAACATCTCTCTAGCCTAAAAAAAAAAATTCTAAAATTTGGGTGCTTGTTGGCATAAGTGAACCTAGTTAGTAGAAAATGAGCACATAAAGCTTGTGAGAGAGAAGAGAAGAGAGTATAATGAAATAATTGTATTAATTAAATGAGTAATGGTAAAAATACACATGATATTCTCTACATGAGAAAAATAATTCACGATAGTAGTGATCTAGATAGATCTAGACACTTATTGATAGACACTGGAGTGATCTGCCAGCTAGTCCTAGTTAACTAGCCATGCGGTCATCATTTAAATAACTAATCACTAGTGGAGTGAGGAGAGAATCATGCATGCACATGTGTGTAACCTTCTTGGTGATGATCCCAAGGTAAGTGCACAGTCATGGTGATGATACCGATGTATGCATGCAACACTTTGTGATAATGTTGAGGTTGCCATGCAAGACTCCACTCCACTAGTATAACTGAGGTGTAACTGACTCAAGACTAAAGAGGATGTGGCACCCTCATCTAGGGTAGAATATCTCTAAAAAGGGGTTCCCTCAACATAGACTAGTCAACCTAGGAAGATAAATACTAGGTGAGTGTGTAATATATCCAACACCCCCCCTAAACGATACTAGGGTGTACATGATGAATGGGTCCCAGAAACCAAGGCCATGTTAGGTACCCATTGTACAATGCATCTAAGAATGAAACACTGAAAATAGAGGAAAGAGGGAAAACCTCATGGGAAAAACCCCCTTTCAAAGTACAATGCATTAAAAAAAGGAAGAAGGAAGAAAGGTAGTTGCTAAGTAACTGTGTCCTTTATTCCAAGACGATCGCGCAAAAGGTGGAACTTCTGTTCAAAAAATGTCTTGGTGAAGATGTCTACAGTATATTTGACGGATGGATAGTGTTGCAAATTGATGATCCTGTCATGTACCATATCTCTGATGTAATTCATATGGATCTTGATGTGTTTGGTTCGTTGTCGATGCACTAGGTCTCTGCAAAACTTGAGAGTACTCTAATTGTCACACCAAATGATAGTTGGAAGATGAAACTAGATTCCAAGATCGGTGAGTAAGTTCTAAATACTAAGTTTCTGAATAGTTACATTGACCACTCCTTTGTACTCGACCTCTACTAAATATAGATCAATAACTAACTAATTTTTACTTGACCAACAGATGGGACTAGAACCTAAACTAAGAATGTACCTAGATGTGGAATTGTTATCTGTTCTATCACTATCCCAATCAAAATCAGTGAATACCATGAGATCCAATGCAAAACCTTCTACATAGTGGATCCCATAACATGTGGTTCCCTGATCATATATAAGGATTTTCTTTGCATCCTTCTAGTGTAGCTAATGCGACTCCTGCATGTACCTAGAAAATTCCCCTAATGCATATAAGAGATCTGGTTGGATGTGGTTGAGAAATAGAAGGATCCCCACAAGTTGTTGATACAAGATTCTTTCCACCACTAGTGTATCCCTACCATCCTTAAGATGTACCCCAAATACAAAGGGTGTGGTTTTTAACTCGTAGTCGGTCATGTGGAATCTAACAAAGAGATCCCTGACATACTTAGTTTAATATATCTTGATTTATGAAGAATCTTGAATGATCTCGAGACCAAGGAAATATTGCAATGCACCCATGTCCATCATAGACAACCTATCATGTCAAATGTATTTGACTGCAAAAATTCATGTTGAGGCTGCACTTCCTATGATCAGGATATCATCAACATAGAGAACTAAGATTAGTAAGGAGTTTGAGGTATTCAACATGTATATGTTCGGATATGATTTGCATCTGAAAAAGTGTTGAGAGAGAAAGTAGGAATCCATATTTTCATACCATGCTTTAGGATCCTGCTTGAGGCCATAGAGGGACTTCTTCAGTCAGCATACTAAGGATGAGTTTTGAATGAACCCTTGCAGGTGATCCATGTAAATATCCTCTAATATATACATGTGAAGAAAATAAATCTTCATGTCCATCTGGTGAACTTCCCACCCCCCGTATGTTGCAATGGAAAGGTATAATCGGATGGAATCCATATTTACTATGAGAAAAAAAGTATCATCATATTCTGTCTCGTGAATCTATTGAAATCCTTTGGAAACTAGTCTTTCCTTATACCTTCTCACATATTCGTTTGTTTCCTTCTTGGTATTGTAGACCCATCTTCATATGAAAAGCTTCCTATATGAATAAAGTGAAACAATATCCCAACTTTGGTTGTCGAGGAGAGAATTATACTCCTCCTTCATGGAAACTTCCCAGAAGGATTCCCTATAGCCTCGGCATGGGTATGTGGGTATGAAGCTACTTAGACCTCATCATCCTCTGATCTGTTGGATCCCCCACAAGATATCCTTTTGCATGTGGGGAGGTTTTTCCCACTTGAGCATCTGTGGTGGCTCAAAAACTACATTCTCATCATCAACATGTTCATCATCTTCTGAATTCGATTCAGAGATGATGTCTGGTGGAGGTAGTGGTATTGAGATCTATGCATGTGGCTCCAACAGTGAATGCAAGTGACTCTCCTCAAACTGAACACTACGCTCAATGATGATCCTGTCCATAGGGAGATCAAGTAACCTGTAACCCTTCACACCATATGGATATCCCATGAAAATACATGTGGTACTTGACAGACCTAATGCTTTCCTCTTTTCAGAGGGTACATGGGCGCATGCACGTGATCCAAATATTCAGAAGTGAGTGACTTCTATTTTGTTTCCACTCCATGCCTCATAAGGAGTCCTTTCCTTGACATATTTTTGAAGAGATTTGTTATGAATATGGTTGACATAGTTAAGTTCCTCAACCCAAAGCTTGGGTGGTATATATTTTGCATGAAACATGCAAGTGGCCATCTCCTTGAGGGATCTATTCTTCGTCTCAACTACTTTGTTCTGTTGCAGAGTGTAAGGTACTATGTTTTGTAGTTGTATACCTGCCTCTAAACAAAGATGTTGTACATATTAGTTCACATATCCCCCCCCCTATTTCTATGCGGAGGATTTTTATATTTCTCCTAGACTGAGTCTCTATAGGTGCTTTGCAGTCTTTGAGATGCTCAAAAATCTCGAACCTTAGCCTAAGAAAACACACCCAAGTGTATCATGAAAAATCATCAATAAATGTAAGAATATACCTTGCTTTGCTAATGGATGGATGAGGAAAGGGTCCCATCAGATCAATGTGGATGAGCTCTAAAGGAGAGGAGGCCCTCCAGGCCTTTCCTTTCTCAAACTTCTCCTGGGGATTTTTTCCAAGAATGCATCCTTGACAAACTCCTTTGGAAAAATGTATGTTGGGAAATCTGGTGACCATTTCTTGTTATCATAGTTGTTGCATGTATTTGAATTTTGTATGGCCGAATCTCTCGTGCTATAATATACTAGTATCATCAACATGCATCAGTAGAAAAGAAGAATTAGATTTAGCAATGAACTTATTGAAAGTATACAAACAATATTAGTGGTTCACCTCACTAAGAGAAATCGTGGAGTTACCACGCATATCAGATATGGTTACAGAATTAGGTGTGAATTCCATCCTTTTTCTTGTACTATAATGCATTATCTAATAATTGAAGAGTGTATTCATGGAGAATTTTGGAACATGGAAAACATTCTCAAAATTTTTGTGTGGGAGTTCTGGTCTTTCTTGGCCAATGACCTTAACTATGGTATCATTTCCCATGAGGATGGGAGGACCCATGCATGCAAAAATAGAAAATAAAACATTCTTTGTTGTTTCCATATGGCAGGATGCACTTGAATCTAAGATCCATGCATCGACGTAATATTTAATGGCAATCATTCCATGAGAGTTACCTCGTTTGGCTTGATCTTCCGGCGTCTTCTTGGTATCTTTGGGAATTTTATGGAAGCTTTGGGAATTTTATGGAAGCTTTGGGAATTTTATCCCTAAGGTTTTTCTTCTGAAGAATCAACGCCATTAGATCAATATATGTATTCATTCTTGCGGACTCAAGATGATAATTGTGGTTGCAGTAACTACATTTGGTCTTCCATTTCTTTCCTTTTCCACCTTTGGAACTCGAGGAATCATCAAAAGGTTTGGAGTATCCTTACTTCATTGGTTCTGCATGCACCTTTACCTTGCCCTTTTTCTTGGTCTTTGTATTTCATTCGATGCTCCTATCATGCCAAACAAGTGCATGCACATTACATCCATTGATTATCCCCATATTTATGAGATTTTCTTGATCATGTATGAGGGATTCAATAAATTGATCTAATGTCGGAATTTTCCAAGTCGATCCTGAAGTGAATCTGTTTGTATGGAAAGATGAGATGAAAAAACACAATCTAGACCAATTTTTCCCATAATATAAAGGATCAACTAGGCTTCCTGATTTGATTTGTCAACATTGCATCCCTTTAGATGAAGGAGGAGGGACTTGAACTTTATAAATAATTCCTAGATATTATCAAAATTTCTCAAATCTAAGGAATTCAGCTCGACCTCGAGCATATGGCCTCTCATTTCATCCTATTTTCCAAAGAGATCCTCCAACTTTGTCCAAATATCATCTGGTTTGGTATAAGCTTCAATGTTAAATAGACGCTTAGGAGATATAGACACATAGAGGAGGTTGTAGGTCTCATCTGTGTAGTTGAGATACATGTTCTTCTCAACAAAAAAATTTGGCTCAATCTTTGTCGCCATAGTAATATTGTACAAGCCTCTGCATCTTAGCTGATGAAAAATTTTCAGCTTCCACTCAAAGCAGTTATGAGGTGTGATATGTATTATCAATGATTAATCCATATTTTTTGACTGCATCTTTCTCATGTACCTGGAAATGTAAATGATTATGTGATTTATCCTAGCAACCTCGCTCTAATATTGTTAGCACCATAAGTCACCTATGTATTGCGGTAGAGGTAATCCCAGTACCCATCAGGTTATATGTCACAGTTAATGGATTTAAAGAGGTCAAATGGGGTAGACTCAAGAGAATATCATTTTAACTCAAAAAATTGGTGTAGTATGCATAAGAAAATGAAGTCTTGATCAACTTCAGCCAGTAAGTTGTAGTAAGGGTGAGTAGGAGGAAGAAATTGAGGAGAAGATGTAAAGGTATGCTCTGGACATCACGTCTTCCAACAACCTAAGGAGCAAAAACTATGAAAACAATATCCTCTTGAATTTGAAGTTTCGGGAAATTGAAAATGCTATAACTGCACTGCAATCAAACATCCATTACAACATAGTCACCACAATCCATGTGAATCCTTCAATCATGAAAATTCAGTATCAGACGCAAATAAGATGGAAATAGAAGTTGACTTTCATTAAACAAGAGGTCTCAAATCAAGTTACATAACCAGAGAACCAGAGCTTCATTAAAACATTACAATATGGGAGCTTAGCTCAACCATCGACCTCTAATAAAACTCAAAACTACATACATATACTCAAAAATTCACACTGTAGAGGAGTGCTTGAACCACTGCATTAATGTTTTTAGTTGACGCATGCTCTATCAAATTGTGCAGGCCTCCTCATGTCAGATGCAAGTCGGGCGTCGTTATGTGCCTTACGGGAAAAATTGTCCATAATTGGCAGTCTGCCTTTACGACCACTCTCTGTATGTTTTACATTTATGGGGTGAGATGAGGTCTCAAATACTGCCTCACTTTCATGAACTATCTGCATCAAAATCAAGATGGGGCCGAGTCGACTTGGCACCTGGAAAACGTGGTGGCCTCTTTCTGCATCCAACATTGGCGTTTTGGCCCCTGGCATAGCTCATGTGAACTCTACACCTTTACCTTCATGCGACCCTGGTTCATGACCCAACGCTTATCACCATAGGTGCTCCAGGATTTCTCCCTTCAGTAATCCTCATATCACTTGACAACAGAATCCCCGACTCCCGATTTATTGAAATTGCCCTACTCGAATCAACGTTCGGGCTTTATTTCCATCCAATAGCTGAGTCTCCTCGCGGTGATCACCAACCTTTCCACTTGACCTCCGGTTGTGACCTTGGGCCCACTCTCGAGTGCTTTTCAACTTCGAGCTTCAGGTGGACTGATGTGAGCCACTCCCGACTCTACTAATCCCCTAACTCCCAAACTAGAGCTTAGCGAGAGCTATCTCCCCTCCGATATGTGTGCTCCTTAGCACAACGCGTCGTGACTTTGGATGACACACATTTGTGGGTTTTTAAGCCCCCTTATTTCACATTTTTTCACCCAAGGGACAAATCCAAAGGAAAAATGTCCCCCTGCAAGAATATGTGATAACATTAGGCTCCATGGGGGATAGAGTCCTCCTTGCAAGGCTCTAAGAACTCCTTTTGCAGTTCCAATTGCCTTCTACATTGGGATATGAAGTCAAGATAAAAACACCCTATTAAGGACTACAAGGTGACAAACACACTATTCTAAATGAAAGCAAACACATGGGCTCTTAACGAGATTATTTATGTACATTCATATACTAATTGATTTTTTACATAGTTCTAGGTGAAAGAAAACTTCCACCATAGCCATTCAAGTAACTTCCTAACTAGAAGCTCATCTACTCTGTCAGTGATGAATAAAATATGATGCAATCGTGACAACAAAACGATTACATCCTTCATCTTTCCCCCAGATGGCAATGGTGGGATCAGACCTGGAGGCTTCAAATCATGGAGGAAATGAAACTACATGTACTCCCCCACATATTCATAAAATGAGCAGAAAAATCCAGAAATTTGTAGAAGAAAGCCTGCTCTACTCCACAGTTGCTCATGCATGGTTGAATGTCTCTGGCAAGAACAAGTGGGTGAAAGAATGACGCAAGTTGTTGATCCACTTCTCCTTTGTCTACTCTGATAACATCTACTAGCTGATAGCAAGAAATATCCTCATGTGTATCAATGGATGACTCCTCCTCTTTATCATGCTACTTAGTGTCTTCATAGTTATCAAATGTAGGATAAGATTGTTGCTCATCATCACTAGAATAAGCATAGAAAATGGGCTGCCCTTTATATCTATGATCAACCTCTAAAACCTTAATTCCATCAAGAATATAACTGTTAAAAATATCCATTTTAGGGATAGCAGTAACTGTTGCTTTTGGCTGCTCATACACATGATTTTTCTCTTCAATCCTAGGTGAAAATATATCATGGGAAACCTCTTGAAGGAAAAGGGAAGAATCATCCTCCACAACCATCTCTTCTTTTAAATATGAGACATAACGTATATAAGGGGAAGAATATAATACATCCATTTCTATGTAATCATCAGTGCTATTATCAATCATACCTGGAAGGCCTTCTTCATCATAAGCAGGGCTGGTCAAAACATTTGTCTCATGAACAAAAATATCCTTTGTGCTTCCTCTTTCACTCAGAACTTCACCAGACTCATCACACAAGGAAGAATATATCATTTTCTCGATGTGGGATGCAAACTTCTTACAACAGTCATCCAATATAAGATGATACATGTAAATATCCTTGTAATATAAATTAAGAGCATCGTAAAAATCCTTCAAAGAATGGATACTAGTAGTAAGGAGAGACTGGAACCATTCACGAGCATCTTCCTTCAAAGAAAATCTAAACATCTTGATCAAGACATCCTCATGAACAAAATTGTGCTCAAGCATGCATATATGAAAATTAAACAAGTGTTCACCAGGATGATCATGCTTGCTTCCTCTGAATCTCGGAAGATAATCATCCCATTCATTTATAGAAGGGACAACATTTGGAAAACTAGGAACATCGGAGAAATTAAAAGGAGCAAACCTTTGAGCCAAGATTTCTTCCATTTCATACCAGTGGAGTCATCGATCGATTATTTAAACATGGATTCGCCAGGTGAATGATATGCAGCCTGAATGTGTATGGTCTTTGTTCACCATCAAAGACCAGATCTTATCGTGGTCGTTCTCCCAGGGAACTTTCCAAGCTGAGAAAGAAGCTGCTAAAAGTCTTCTCGAGAAAGCTTCTCTAGGTCAGCTTCAGGGGTGCTAGAGGTAGCCACAACTAAAATAGTGGAGTAGAAACAATGGAGTCACCAGGTGCAAGTTGCAATATTCAATGGTTCTGATATCTGATGCACCCTTAGAATCAAAAGATATTTGTCATTCTATCCCAGGGAAATGTCTTCAATTCGCTCCCCGACAACGACGCCAGAAATGTTAGAATCAGAAGTCACCTATGGATTGTGGAAGAGGTAAGCCCAATACCCATCAATTTATATGTCGTAGTTAATGGATTTAGAGAGGTCAAATGGGGTAGACTCAAGAGAATATCATTTTAACTCAGAAAAATGGTGCAGTATACACAAGAAAATGAGGTCTTGATCAACTTCAACCAGTAAGTTGTATTAAGGATGAGTAGGAGGAAGAAATTGAGGAGAAGATGTAAAGTTCTTCTTTGGACATCAGGTCTTCCAGAAGCGTAAGGAGGAAAAACTCTGAAAACAAGATCCTCTTGAATTTGAGGTTTCAAGAAACTGAAAATGCTATAATTGCACTACAATCAAACATACATTACAACACAATCACCAGAATCTATGTGAATCCTTCAATCATGAACATTCAGTATCAGACGCAGATAATATGGAAATAGAAGCTGACTTTCATTAAACAATAAATCTCAAATCAAGTTACATAACCAGAGAACCAGAGCTTCATTAAAACATTACAATATGGGAGCTTAGCTCAACCATCGACCTCTAATAAAACTCAAAACTACATACATATACTCAAAAATTCACCCTGCAAAGGCGTGCTCAAACCACTGCATTAATGTTTTCAGTCATCGCCTTCTCTATCAGATTGTGCAGGCCTCCTCATGTCAGATGCAAGCCAGGAGTCGTTATGTGATTTACAGGAAAAACTGTCCATAATTGGCAGTCTACCTTTACAACCGCTCTCTACATGTTTTCCATTTATGGGGTGAGACAAGGTCTCAACTGCCACCTCACTTTCATGAACTGTCTGCATCAGGATCAGGACGGGGCCAAGTCGAATTGGCACTTGGAAATCATGGTGACCTCTTTCTATGGCCAACACCGGTGTTTCGGCCCCTGGCATAGCTCACGTGAAATCTACACCTTTACCCGCATGTGACCCTGGGTCATGACCCAATTCTTATCGCCACAGGCACTCTGGGATTTCACCCTTCGGGAATCCTCATATCACTTGACAATAGAATCCTCGACTCCTAATTTGACGAAATCGCCCTACTCTGATCAACAATCGGGCTTTCTTTCCATCCGACGGTTGAGGCTCGTCACGATGGGCGCCAACCTTTCCACATGAACTCTGACTGCGACCTTGGGCCCACTCTTGAGTGATTTACAACTTCATGCTTTGGGTGCACTGATGTGAGCCACTCCCGACTCTACTGATCCCCAACTCTCGAACTAGAGCTTAGCGAGCACTAGCTCCCCTCCGATATGTGTGTGCCTTAACACAACACGCCCCGACATTAGATGACAAACATTTGTGGGTTTTTAAGCCCCCTTCTTTCGCATTTTGTCACCCAAGGGCCAAATCCAAAGGAAAAACATCCCCCTACAATAATATGTGATAACAAATACCATGTGAATTTTTCACAGTGAACCTAGCTAGTAGAAAATGAACACACAAATCTTGCGAGAGAGAAGAGAAGAGAGTAGAATGAAAGAATTGAATTAACTAAATGAGTAATGGTAAAAATACACATGATATACTCTACACGAGTAAACTAATTCACCATATTAATGATATAGAGAGATATAGACACTCAGTGACAGACACTGGAGTGAATTGCCACCTATTCCTAGTTAATTGGCCATGTGGTCATCAGTTAACTAACTAATCACTAGTGGAGTGAGGAGAGAATCATGAATGCACATGTGTGGTACCTTATTGGTGATTATCCCAAGGTAAGTGCACACTCATGGTGATGATACTGAGGTATGGATGCAAAACTTGGTGATAATACTGAGGTTTCCATGTAAGACTCCACTCTACTAGACTAACTGAGGTGTAACTGACTCAAGAATGAAGAGGATGTGGTGTCCTCATCTAGGAGAGAATATTCTCATCTAGGGGAGAATATATCTAACCAAGGGAAACCTCAACATAGACTATTCAACCTAGGAAAATAAATACCATGTGAGTGTGTAATATCCGCAATAAAAAGAGCTTTAATACCATTTGTGGTGTTCCTTGATGGTTGAAACAAAATATTTAAAGCAAGATAGATAGAAATATAACTATGGAAAGAAAATAAACAAAACCATAATAAGTAAGAAATCATTTATTGATATTCTTAACTAAGAGAAATGTTCATTTGTCTCTTTGAGGTGGAAACCTCCAACCGAATAGAGCTCAAAATACAAAAGTATTCACTTGGAACCCAATTTCATATATTCTACTGTCGTATATAGTTTCTAATTTAATAAAACCTTAATCACCTAGTGAACCTCACTAATGAGGCCATGACCACTAACTAGTGGACCTTCTTTAATGAGGCACACTTACATTTATTGATTTCACACTCTACTACCTCGTGGGCCTCATTGCACTAAGATTAGGAAAGTGCATCTACATCCCAGTATGATATATATGTTGGCACATGAGTAACACTTGCATCATCATACATACACCTAATATAAAAACTATTGTATAGCTAGATAAATAGAGATATATTAGGATGATATGGTTTTGGTTCTTTTTACTTATGTGAGGTAGGGATATGGTGTGGTTCTCAGTCTGGTGGGATGGAAGAGATTGTAGGGGATTAATTGGTATATTATTTAAATGATTTCCTGCCAGAGGAGGACATATTAATTATTTTGGGACGACAATTGGAGAACACATATCTCATGTAGACTTGAATGATACCAGAGGCAAGGTATATATGGGTTCATCAGTGATATGCTTACCTTCTGATCCACATGTTTTCATTGCGTCATCATCATATTATTCACTTGTACGATGTGATATGGTGGTTTTTCTAATCGAGTAAATTGGTATGTCTATGGATCTCCTAATTGAAGACATTATCGATGGATTAAGAAATTTTCCCATTGGCTCTTTGGATAGATCCATCTCCATGAATGTGGGTGAGTTACCAAGTATTTTGCAAGAAGAAGGGGTTTTAATGGCTCAAGAAGACTCTCTACCTTTTCTAGTGATTATTCTCTCTTCGTAGGTCTCTGAAGGAGACGGTGTAGGTTTTTTGGTGAATACGATACAAACATTTCCCTTCCTAAGTTGGATCAGTCGAAGAATAAGTGAAAAACCCTAAATTCTAAAGGGTCTAATATTTCCTTAGTAGTTGGAGAAGACACTGGTTTGGTAGATATTTTGGATATAGAAGGTAAATATATTATCAGTAAATTAATGGGAAGGTGCATTTCTGTGGAGTCCCTTGAGGAATGGGTGGATAATTAATGGAAACCCATTTTAGGTTATTCTCTTATTTTCCATACCCTTGTTAAATGTTATCTTAGCTTCATCTTCTGTGATAGGAAGGATGGAGATATGATTTTAAAGGATTTATAGTTTTGGTCCTCAACCTTTTTACACTTGAAACCATGGTATCCCCTTTTCAACCCTAGGGAAACATCTCTTGAGAAATTTTCTATCTAGATAAAACTACATGGGATTCCTTTCGAGTGGTGGATGGTGGTAGGCATATCAATGATTGGAAATCAGTCAAGGAAAAAATTAATTGTGGATGACAATTTCCTTTCCAAATTGCAAAGAATAGTTGTGAGGGTACTAGTAGAGTTGAACATGCATGGAGGTATCTATGAGGCCATTTATCTGGTTATGTGGGATTGAACTCACTCATAGCGATTATATTACTACAACGTGCCTTTTAGATGTATTAAGTGTCACAATTTAGTTCATGTGGTGGTGGACTATAAAGATCCTTTCCAGAAGAGGATTTGGGTTACTAAGAAGACTTTTGTATCGGGGAAAGGGGTAGAAGTATCAACATCAAAAGGTGTTGAAATGATCACTCCTCCTGAGGTTCATGCTGAGTCTCAAAAATAAATATTATGTGTGTAGATCCCCATTGTATCGGTTGTAGACAGTGCATTGGAACATTGTTCAAAAATAAGGATTACTACTTCGGAGTATGGACAACAATCTCATCTTTCTTGTAACATAGTTAAGGATGGTGATATAATGGATAAGTCGATTCACTATCATTCTTTTGTTACCTCATCATATTTATTGGAGGGTTATCTAGATATCAAATCTTTATCGAGGGGTACCCATATTGTTGGGGTTATTTTTCATTGTGGGGTGGGAGGTGAAGTTTCCATAGCTGAATCATTATTGCCACGTATTTGCAAAGGCTGCTACTTAGAATGTTTTGTTGGGGAAGAAATAAGTTAGCTACCTTCTACTCTAGTATCTCCTCTGGTGATAAATTGTTGATACTGAGAGGGTGTGTGAATCAAAATCAAGTACAATTTATCACTTTTATAACTTTACTTTGTAATCAAATAATAGATCCAATAAAGAACAAAATAAGAGATACACAATGCAAAATAGATATAAGTGAAAATCCACTCAATTTTTTCTTATGTAATGAAATATTTCATTCAAAGGAAGCTACAAATTTCAAGTTCTCCAACTCCAACTGGAAGTAGGATCCAACCCCCTAATTTACAGGCTCCAAACTAAAGGAATCTCCAACTCCCTATATATTTTGGCACGAACCGGAAGGAGGATACAACCCCTTTTAATTGCACCTTCCTTCCACCCTTGAATATAAATAATAGAATCAACATGTCACTGTCACTGTCATTATTACATCATCATGATCAAATTGGGTCCACTTAAAAATTGGGTCCACATAGAAACTGGGTTCACATAGACTATCATTGGCATTGTCATTGTCTTTGCGACTATCATTGATACATCATAATCGACAATATGGGTCCACTTAGAAAATGGTTCCACATAGAGATCCTAGGTACACATGGGTCCACACATAAACCCCAACAACCACATAGAACCTTGTGAAAATAATCAACCATCCATACTATAGCGAACCCATAACAATGATCAAAACATCGCCACAAGACTAGAAAATATCCTTCATAAGAGCTCCTTATCCTCCCAATTGCTTCACTCGAAAATTGTACTAAGAGATCACTAGCTTGCACTCTCTAAAAATGTGAAAATCCATCCTATATTTATAGTAGTTTTGTCCCTATTTTTAGTTTTTGGGTCGACTTGGTTGAACTATCCTTAATTTTTTGGCTAGTTTGTCGGACATAAAAATTCATCTCTCCTCATTCCTTGGGAGTTACAAGTACTTTCATATACCATTGGAAAGGTATCAGAATAATATATCCAACCATGTAACTTGTTCTTCCATTTGAGTTATTTATAAAAATTCCCTCAAATATAGGGTTTCCAAATTGACCACAAATAATGCTTTCAATAATCTCCATCTTGCAATATTGATCTTGGACATCTGTAGGATTCTTGACTTGACTATAGGGAATTCTAAACCACACCTTTGCAGCTTCCTGTGGGATTCTTCAAAATAAATTTGGTACTCTAATTTTTCAAGCAACTGTGGGCTTCTTAACTTCTTGTAGGTTTGACATCAATGAAAACCAATTTTCCAACAATCTCCCCCTTTGTCATTGATGGCAACACTCATGCTCCCCCTGTCATCCTTCTCTCTCGTTGTTGACATGCTCCTGATTTTTCTCTCCCCATTTCACATCAATGGTAAAGGGTGAGTCTTTTCTTTGGGGTTGTTTCCCTTGAACATGTCGCACTCAATACTACTTCTTCTTTATTTTTTGTCTTATTTTCCTTTCTTTCATTGTTATGGTCCTTGGATATTTTTCGT
Source organism: Picea engelmannii (assembly GCA_009831015.1). Classification (NCBI taxonomy): domain Eukaryota; kingdom Viridiplantae; phylum Streptophyta; class Pinopsida; order Pinales; family Pinaceae; genus Picea; species Picea engelmannii. The sequence goes on along the minus strand of ML776680.1, from coordinate 38,933 downwards.
GTGACTTCAACTTTATTCTCTTCTCTTTGTCTAAGATGTATATGTTATTTGGTCTTCTTGTCACTTTTGCAACCAATTTTCTTGAGTCCTTTTCTATGATTTCACATTTTAAATAATCAAACTTGAGAGTGTATCCTTAATCACATATTTTACTCACACTGAAGAGATTATGCTTCATATCTTCAACTAGTAGGACATTTTTTTCTTTTACATTTTCACTTCCAAGATTTACTACACCTTTTCCAAGTATTTTGACAGATGAGTCATATCCAAATGCAACACCTCCACCCCTTTTATTTAAGTTTATGAATTTTTTTTGGTCCCCAGTCATGTGTGTTGAGAACCCATTGTTTATGTACCATTCATATTCTTCTTCTTTATCTTCAACAATCAATGTTATTCAACAATTTTCTTGGTTTATATTCTCTTTCCTTCTCCATATTGTAGATGGTTTTATGATAGGAGCATCTTATTTCATATCTGTGCAATCTTGTGTTTTGTGACGAAGATTATTGCATTTGTATCATATAATATTTTGATCCATCAGTGGATCAAATGGATTGTAATTTATGTTGACATATCCATAATCATTTCCAGATCTACTACTTACATTATTGTTCCTTGGATATCCATAATCATTTATATTTCTCACATAATTGTTTTTGCATTGATTTTGTAGTGAATTTATTTGTGTCCAAAGTTTCTGCAAGTATAACAATGACCAAGAAAAATATCTGCATACCTGATAGGAAGTGATCTTCTTGGTGTTTCACACCTCCTAAATTTTGATCTTTTGTTCCAGCTAGAGATGTTATGTTCTTGTTGTTCTTAAACTCCCTCTTGATTTTTATCATACTTGGTAGGAAAGGACCTTCTTGATGTCTCACCCCTTCTGAATTCTGATCTTTTGTCATGTTCCTGTTGTTCTTCAATTTCTTCTTGATTGTTGATTCCACTTCTTAAGGAATTTGCATAGCTTCTAGAATTTCCTTCATCTTTCTTGTCCTCTTTATCTGTGTTTGTTGTCTCTAGACTTTTATCATATCCAAGTCCTATATTATCAGTAGGTGATATCTGATTGCAAATAATTTCATCTATCTTTTCAATACTTCTTCCAAAATTTTCCAACTTTTCCATGGTCAAAATTATCTCTTTTCTTGTGCGATCCAAATTCTCTTTTAATTTCTCATAGTTGTTCTAATTGTTACTTCAAGTTATTAATTGTCTTTTCAATCTCATTATTCTCTTATTCATAGCTTGCAATTCATTTCTTAGTTCTCTATTTATTTTTCTAAGATTAGAGTTTTCTTCTTCAGCATACTTCAATTTTTCAAGATTCTCATCATCTTCTTGTTAACTTTTTGTGATGTCCTTGTCTCCCCAGAAAGAGCCAAGGCTTGTTCCTTCAGTTTATTCATCATAATTGTCTTCATCTATTTTAGAATCTTTGTGGTCATTGTCTTGACTTTCTTGAGTTATGAAGAGAACTTCCCTTGTATCCATTTCTTCTCCATCACTTTCATCTGAAGAACTATTGTCCTCCTTGGAGTAGAGACCTTTTTTCTTGTGGAAGATTTTATTTTCTTAAAAAGGAAATTTCTTAGCATAGTGTCCTACTCTACCACAATTGAAGCATTTAAGAGGTAACTTACCTTTGTATTTTCCAGTTCCCCTCTTGATGTTTCTTACAAAATGTGCTTCTTATTCATTTGAATCATAGCTCAATTTTTCTTCTGCCTTGTATTCCTTGTCCTTTTTTTTCTTCATATATTTAAAGGATGCTTCTATGTTTGAATGTTCATTTTTTGTACTAGTTCTCATTTCATATGCTATGAGGAACCCATGTAGTTCATCCTTTGTCATCTTAGTCTAGTCCCCATTTTCTTCAATGGCAAAGACCTTGGCATCATATCTCACAAGAAGTGGTCTCAACACTTTATGTACAACCAAGGATTCATTGAGTTCTTCTCCTAGTCCCCTAATAACATTGAAAACTTAATATACTCTAAGTAAATAGATTGCAATATCTTCCTTTTCATCCATTTTCAAAATTTTCAAAATGTGCTCTATGTTGTTGAAGTTTGATTTGCTTGAATTTAGGACCACCTTCATAAATATTTTTAAGTTTGTCCCATACCTCTTTAGCTGTGTTGTATCTAATTACCTTGCTAGCAATAGTTGGTTTCAATCCACCTAGAATAACATGTATGGCCTTTGCATTGCAACTCATTGATTTCTTCTCATCTGGATCGGTGGGAGTATTTTTTGGAACTGTATATCCATTGACAACTGAGAGCCAAATATCCACTCCTAAAAATGTCAAGTAATTTTGTGTTTTGTTGCTCTAGTATGCATAATTGGTTCCATCAAATGGTGGAATCCCATTTGGAATGTGGCCTTGGCCTTCCATATTTTTTCACGATATTCCTTCCAGTGATTAAATCGTTCTGAAGGTAACCTGCTATGATACCAATTGTTGATACTGAGAGAGGGTGAATCAGTATTAAGTAAAATTTATCACTTTTATAAAATGATTTTCCAATCAATTAATATATCCAATAAAGATAAGAAGAAGAGATATACAATGAATAATAGATATAAGTGAAAATCCACTCAATGTTTTCTTATGTAATAAAACATTGCATTCAAAGGAAGCTACAATTTCCAAGTTCTCTAGCTCTAGCTGGAAGGAGGCTCCAACCCCCTAATTTACAAGATCCAACCTGAAGGAAGATCCAACTCCATATATTTTCCAACACCAACCGAAAGGAGGCTAAAACCTCCTTTCCTTGTCCCTTCCTTCCACCCTTGAATATAAATGATAGAATCAACTTGTCACTGTCACCATCACTATTACATAATCATCATCAAACTGGATCCATTTAGAAATTGGGTCTACATAGAAACTGGGTTCACATAGACTATCACTATCATTGGCATTGTCTTTGTGACTATCATTGATACATCGTCATCATCAAAATGGGTCCACTTAGAAATTGGGTCCACATAGAAATTGGGTTCACATAGACTGTCACTGTCACTGTCACTGTCTTCGTGACTATCATTGATACATCATCATCATCAAACTGGGTCCACTTAGAAAATGGGTCCACATAGAGATCCTAGATCCACATGGGTCTACACATAAACCCCAACAAACACAAGAACCTTGTGCAAAGAATCAACTTTCCATACTATAGCGAACCCATAACAATGATCAAAACATCGCCATAAGAATATAAATATACTTCATAAGATATCCTTATCCTATGAGTTGCTTCACTCCAAACTTGTACTAAGACATCACTAGATTGGATTCTCTAAAAATGTGAAAATACATCCTATATTTATAGTAGTTTTGTCCCTATTTTTAGTTTCTAAGTCGACTTGGTTGAACTATCCTTAATTTTCTAGCTAGGTTGTCGGACGAAAAAATCCATATCTCCTCATTCCTTGGGAGTTATAGGGACTTACATGTACCGTTGGAAAGGTATCAAAATAATATTTCCAACCATGTAACTTTTTCTTCCATTTGAGTTATTTATGTAGGGTAAAAATTCCCTCAAATATAGGGTATCCAAATTGACCACAAATAATGCTTTCAACAATATCCATATTGCAATCTTGATCTTAGACATATGTAGGCTTCTTCAATTGAGTGTAGAGGCTTCTATAAGACACCTCTATGGATTCTTGTGGGATTCTTCAAAACATCTTTTATACTCTTCTTCTTCAAGAAACTGTGGGCTTCTTAATTTCTTCTAGGTCTAACATCAATTACAACCAATTTTCCAACAAGTTTATATCTCTCTCTTACATAAGTGGTATAAGAGGGGGAGGTCATTATGAATTTTTATCCCACAAACCCAAGGGAGGGGAGTTATCAGGTTCTTTCTTGTAGTCTGGATAAGGATCTAGGAGGGATCCACCCCTTTGTTAGAGCTGGGATAAAATCCAAATTATATCATGCTCGGGAGAAAGCATGCAAAGAATTAAGATAGGGTCATCAAACACTAATCATTGGGGTCCTTAGAGCATCCAATACCCCTTATCCTATTCCTCAATTATTATTCTCTCAATAAATATGAGGGGGATAGGGATCTAGACCGAGAAGGTGGCTCTAAAGAGATTAGTTAGATATAAAAACCCAAATATCTTGTTAGTTCAAGAGACGATGGGGAGGGATATTTCTAAATGAAATTCTTTGAAGTCATTATTTTCGAGGTGGGATTTTATGGACTTGGATTATTCAGAGAATTTGGGGGGTGTTCTTATTGGTTGGAAGGAAGGTTTTTCATTTAATTAACTCCTTTTATATTGTATCTATTTTGTATAACTTCATTCTGAACATCTATGGTCCTTATGAAGGTAAAGTTACTTTGTGGAACAAAATATTTACCTCCTCTCTTTTAATGAAAGATAATTTAATTATAGCAGGGAACTTGTATTTTTCTATTTCGTGGGGTGAGATTTGGGGTTTTGGTGCGAGATTTGATCCTCTCAATGAATTATTTTTACTTTCTTTGGAAAAAGCTCATTTAATCGATATTGCTCTTGTGGCTTTTGGTCCGACCTAGGTTAATAGCAGGGAAGGATCAGAGGTAATCTCCAAACGAATTCATAGGTTCATTTGGCATGAATATGTATGAAATCACCATAGATACAAGTCCTGTATTGGTAGAGTGAAATTCTCATATCACTTTTCATTTTTTTTGGAGGTTGAATTTGGCGATGTGAAACCTAGAGATCCTTTTAGTTTAATCCATCCTAGACTAAAGATGAGGATTTTAATGACCTTGTTCGATATCATTGGAAAAAATATGACCCATATTCAACACTTTCATCGTGTCATCAATTCTTAGTAGAATTAAAATATGCTAAGGAATTAGTAACAAATGGTCGGTAGAAAAACAACGAAGTATTAAAAGGCATATTCGAGAAGCTAAAAATATGATTGATAGAATCATTCATAAGGATATCGGTTGTAATTTAAATGAAAAATATCTCAGGGAGATGAAGGAATTGGAAAACAAAAAGGCCAAACTTATTTTGGATGAAGAGCAAGAGTGGAGCAATAAGAGTCATGCCACCTAGATTGCTAGTGGGGATCAAAATATGAAGTTTCTCCATAATTTTAATAACTACAAAAGAACAAAGAATTCTATATGAGAATTACATGATGAATAAGTACAAGAAGTCATATCGTTTAATGAACTTTCTTTTCTAAGTCATCAACACTTTGGTAATATATATAAAGCTCTGGATCATTATCCATTAGGTGATATTATGAAGCTTATAGACAAGTATCCTTTCCTAGTGGAGGAAGGGGAGGATGTTGAGTACTTCAAGGAAGTCAATTTAGAAGAGATTTTAGAGGTTATGAATACTTTTGAAAAATATTGTAGTCTAGGGCCAGGTGGTTGGACGATCAAATTCTATATTCATTTATTTGATATGATTAGTTATGATTTACTTAGAGTTGTTGAAGAAGATTGAAAGATGGGTAAAGTCATTGGTAACATCAAATCAACATTTCTATCTCTCATTCCTAAGTTGTATCATCTAGATATTTTCAATGATTGTCGGCTAGGTTATTTGTGCAACATAGTTTACAATATTATATCAAAAGTGATTTCTCTTAGGATCAAGTCGATTCTAGCTCGTGTTATCTCTACAAAACAATTTAGTTTTTTGAATGAAAGGAACATTCATGAGGCTATCGGTTCTTATCGGGAGTTACTTCACAGTGTCAAATCTCATTCCTCTCCTTCATTAATCATAAATATTGACCCCCCAAAGTCATATGACTCGTGGAATTTCCTCCATCTTATGTTACTACAGATTGTCTTCTCTCTAAACATGGTGAAATGGATTATGGATTATGATTCATCTATTCAAATGACATTCTTAATTAATGGTTATGTTTCTCCTTTCTATAAACCCTCCAAGGTTCTCAGGAAAGGATGCCCATTATCACCATATTTGTTCCTCCTAGTCGTAGAAGTTTTAAGCATATGCCTCAAGGAAGCTAATTCTGCGGGCTAATAAAAGGGGTGGCAATAGGAAGGCAACTTTCTATCACCCATATTTTATTCATAGATGATATTTTTTTATTCTTATTTGGTTTTGAATATGAAATTCGAAGGCTTTTGGATATTTTGCAACTATACTGTCATGGAATAGGTATGGAGGTAAACAAATAGAAGTATGTTGCATATGCATAAGCAATGGATGATCATTTAGTGGCTATAATTGATACTCTAATCCCTTTTGTTTGAGGAGACATTGATGAAGAGACTAAATAATTGTGTTTTTTCATAAAACCTAACAATTACAGAAAAAGGTATTAGATGTGGCTTGTTAGAAGTGTTAGCTTGTATGGATCGGGAGGTACTCAACATTTTTTGTATTGTATGCGGAAGTGACCTTATATTTTCACTACTAGGCACTGACTTTGTAGTAGGTGTTTTATAAAGTTGTAATAAAGTGTCTCTTTTATTAAAGTGATTTTTTTTATAAAATGTACCTTCTAATATTAAAGTGACTTTATGTCATAAAGTGCACTTATGTGATAAAGTGGGTTTTTGTACTTTAATATTTTAAGTGATTTATTTTGGAGGGAATGAATCATGTCCCTTGATCATGTAAAGGAAAGATTAGATCTTGGTCATTGGATTTAGGGATGGGGAAGGTGAAAGGTCACTTTCATATTATAAGAGAATGCCTAGGGTAGTGTGTAATACAAGAAGAAGAGATTGAGGTAGATTTGAGAGAGAGATTTGAAAGGAAAGTGAGGGAAGCAAGTTGGGCACTTTTCCCAAGGGAGATTGGGCACATTTCCCATGGAGATTTTTCTATCTACAAGTTGCTTGAATTTATTGCTGAGAAGGAGGTCGTACTGTACGGATTTGTATAGTCCGTACAAAAGAGAAGTGGGCACGGTGTTTGAGGAATTTGTTGGCACATAAATAGAGGTAGATTTATAGTATTTGTTGTTGAAGGACAATCATACAGGAGTAGATCGTACAAAAAATGATTGGCACACTATTTGAGGTGTTTTTTTTGGGTAGTTCGTACATCGGTAAGGATTTCTGGCATGGTTTTCTATGGAGACTGTTAGTGGGAAAGTTTGGGTGTTGTAAGTGGTTTCTTTATTGCTGGAAAATGTAATCTTGTTGTTGATATGTACTTTACTAAAGCTAATAATTATCTCTCTCATAGGGTTTCTCCACATTGGGGTTTTCCCTGGATGGTTGCCTAAATTTCTGAGTTTTACATGGATTTGTGATTGTTGTTCATTGTGTTTTTTCCATTGCTAATTGCTTAGCAATGTGTATTTATGCTTATGGTATGTTCTGAATGTGGCTTTAATACATATCAGAGCTCATTTAAGATAGTTATCTTTAGGTTTCTAAGTGCGTGACAAAATTTATATAAGTTGATTTTGTCATTAAATTCCTACATGGTATCAGATCTTGAGCTCTGAGGTACAATGAGCAGTGTTAATTTTGGAAAGATTTGAAAGGGGAAATATGTTGATTGTTTTTATTTGAACAGTTGATAGGGAAATGGATGCATGCATCATATATGAGGATCGGTTGGAAATAATTTCCAACTATTTGCAATGGAAGGTCCATATATCATATGTTCTCAAGGAGAACAATATTTGGAGTTATGTCATCACTGTTGTTGTATCTCCCACATCAGATCATGTTATCTTGGATTTGCATGAGGTAAAGGAGGCCAAAGCACAGAGGATCATTCTGGATAGAATGAAGGACCCACTCATCCCACATATGGCTTAGAAGAAGACAACCAAAGAGATGTGGGATACATTGAAAATTTTGTATGAGGCTAAGAATGAAAACTGGAAGATGGCCTTGAAGGATAAACTGCATGACACCAAGATGACTATGGGTGAGGGTGTTGCATCCTATCTTACCCGGATATCTTAAGTTAAGGATGAGTTATATGTAGTAGGGGAGGTAATCTCAGTATTGGAGTTAGGCAGGATAGCCTTGAAAGGCTTCTCAAAGGAGTGGGATGTCTTTGTGAAGTGTGTGGTGGGTCGAGAGAATTTTCCATATTGGAGTAGACTGTGGGATGACTTCACTCAGGAGGAGACCCATATGGGGTCTCAAAGTAGTGGACATAAGGAAGAAATAATTGATGAGAATGTTGCTCTTGCGGAAAAGGGAAAGGGGAAGAAGAAAGGGAGTTCTAGGAGGGACTTGAGTAAAGTCAGATGTTATTGTTGTAACCAATTGGGGCACCTTACTTCTTAGTGTCCTGAGAGGAAGAAGAAGAGGAAGGAATGGGAGGGGATTGATACAACAACAACAACAACTATATCCAGTGTTGGATTTGTGGGTGATAGAAGGCGAATTATTGATAGTGGAGCCTCTTGTCACATGACATGAATATGGAATGTATTCCTTATTATCATAGAGACAGGTCTTGATTGAATGGTGGTGAGTGAAGGAGATATGGCATGAGTTGTATGTGGATTTGGAAGGGTTATATTATGTGATGCAGACCCCCTACCTCAGCAGGGTTCTGCGACCTCCCAGTCTCTGGATCGTTCTTCTTCTAATCCGAAATATCTCTCCAGGCTCCTATTGGAACCCTTTGAACAAATCCACAGGTCCCTTCTTATCTGGTGACCTCATCTTATGACCCGATGCTTAAACAACACTCCTTTCTCATTTCAGGGTTTCAGGACTCCTGCATGCGAGCTCTCCCAGACTCCTTGTCTTTCGAACTCCCGGGTCCCGAAATGCCGAAAAGGGTTTAATGGGCTTTGGCTCCTCCCCTAGCATCTATCCACATGACCACCACTCTATGTCCACTTGCTTAACGCCAAAGCGCTACCGGCTTTCGCGATTCGAGGAATCATGATGTAAGTGTTCCCCTATTCTCTATCTTTCGAAATGCTGAAACCTGAAAAGGGCTTAACAGCTCCTTGGCTCCTCCCTTAAACCTTCTCCACGCGACCTAGTCCTATGACCAACAACTGACATCCAACCGACTCCTCAAGTTTTTCGTGTTTTGGCATTGTGGAGGGGTTAACTCCTTGTCCCTCCAACTCTCGGTTTCCAAAATGCCAAAATGTCTTGGCGTTCATTCTTTTGGGGTTTCACGATTCGGGGAATCGCGATGCAAGGGTCTCGCTCCTTTGTCCTTCGAACCCCCGGTTGCTGAAATACTGAAATATCGTGGGTCGGGACTTCAAAAGTCAAGCGTCCCGTCCCTTCGTCCTTCGAACCCCCGGTTGTTAGAATGTTGAAATGTCCCAACACCTATTCCTTCGGGTTTTCACGTTTTGCGAAATTAGAAGGCAAGGGATATCTCTGCTCCTTGGAACCCTCTTTTGTCGAAATGTCGAAATGCCGAAATGTCGAAGCCTTGGTGTTCGATCAATGACTCACAATAATCCTTAGGATCTACGGTCCACGTCCGACCTCACTATTTCGCTATTTTGCGATTCGAGGTTTTGGGAGACAAGAACCTCTGTCCTTCCAACTCGCGGTACCCAAAATCGCGAAATGGACCAATGGTCTAGAACTATTTGAGATCGATGGTCACTATTCCTCCTAGGATTTGAACGTCAAAAAACCCTTGCCGCTAACCTCCTCGCAGCTCCACCTTATCCAATGGTTGGTGGGATTTTGGTATTTCTCCTCAATGATTCTCCACCGTCCGTTCAGATCTTCGAGATCTCCCCTCCCGGATCTACACAGCGTTAAAGCCTGTGCTTCTCCCTCAAATCGGACGGTCTGCGGGATATTCCACCGCGATCCAATGCTCGACGATGTTCTTCCTCTTGATCTTTTACTCACTTCAAACTTAGAAGATTTTCTAAGTCTCCGAAGACTCGGTCTTCGTTCCTTCCAGGGAATGAGTTCCTAGATCTCGACAACACTTTCCGAAGCGTTATCCCTTCTGAGCTTTGTCTAGTTCAGACTTTGATTTCCCGCACACTCCTTGCGTTTGAGGGATTTCGATAACTCAGATCCATGGTATTTCTCGCAAAGAAATTCCTACTGATATCCTTACGTTCCTCTTTGGCTCGATGCACACCTTACAGAGATTCCAATGAAGAGAAACAATTGAAACTGGAAAAACTCACAGTTCCCTCCACTTGTTCATGTAAACAGAAATAACAGGAAAATGCACACAGTCCACACACCATACATTTGGATCAATTTTCCATTCTGTTATATTCACAAGTGTCCAATGGCTACAAAATACATTCAAAATTACAGTAACTCAAAACACTGAGATCTCCTGCTAACTCGCAGTTCTCTCTTACAGCTAATTTCTCTCTATATTGCAGCTCTCCCTAACTGGGTGTACAAACTCCTACATAACTCAAAAATGTTTCTCGGGTTTCCCCTGGCTACTTGCCTACTCTAAAATTCATCCTACACTATCTTAGTTCAGTCGCATTCCAGAGCTGAAGTGGAAACTCCTGCTCTGTTTACAATTTCAAAACTTGCCTCAAAGGGTAAAATTCGGCACCGGTTCAAGCGTGCCTCCAAAGGTGAATTCTGGTGCTGAGTGGAGGCAGATTCTGAAATCGGTTGTAACTTCCCACGTTGAAGTTCTGGAAGAACTCTCACGTGTTGAGTGGTCCCGCCTCTGTGATCTTTCCAACGATGCTCCTGCATCATACTCCCCTTGACAAAAATTCATGGACTCTTGTCCATGAGCTCCTCTACTGACTTTCCCTGCTTCTGGATAACAACTTCGTTTTCCCAACCGGCATCTTCTATTGGGCATCCCTTCCATTTGAATAGATACTCAAAATAAGTCTTCCTCCTTTTCTTCTTGTCAATCCTCTGATCCAGAATCTTCTCCATCTGTAGCTTTTCTACCACAGGCATCTGCTTCTCCCACTGAATCTTTCCTTGATCTTATGATCCTTCTGTGTCGTCTTTCTTGTAAGGGTATAGGTCTGAGACATTGAATATGGGTGAAATACCCACACCATCTAGCAGCTCGATCTCATAGGCGTTTGCATCAAACTTTCTCAAGATCTTACAGGGTCCTATCTTCTTCATCTTCAATTTGTTATATGTTCCCCTAAGGAACCTTTCCTTCCCGAGATGTGCTAAAACCCAATCTCCCACTTCAAATTGAAGTTCCCTGCGATGTTGATCAACTCCGTGCTTGTATTTCTGGTTAGAACTCTGTAATTGTTCTTTGATCCGACTATGGAGTCTCTGCATTTCAGCAGCAAAATCCTCTACTCCAACGCTTCTAATCTCTCCCTGTTCCAAGTCCCTTAACTCAGACACTCCCCTGGGTTGCATTCCATAGAGTATTTGGAATGGACTCCTTCCAGTGATCCTGTTTAGTGAGTCATTGTATGCAAATTCTGCTTGTGGCGGAATCTGATCCCACTGGTTATGGTGTTCAGTAACCAGGCTTCTCAATAAGTTTCCCAAACTTTTATTTACCACCTCAGTCTTCCCATCTGTTTGAGGGTGATAAGCTAAGCTGAAGGAAAAATTCGTCCCCATCTTCTTCCACAATGTCCTCCAAAAGTGACTAACAAATTTTGTGTCTCTATCTGAGACAATGCTCCTGGGTAGGCCGTGAAGTCTCACAACTTTTTTGAAAAACAGATTTGTAACATGTGTTGCATCACTAGTCTTCTGGCATGGGATGAAATGTTCCATCTTTGAAAACCTATCCACCACTAAAAATATGGAATCAAATCCCCTTTTTGTTCTTGGCAATCCCAATACGAAATCCATGCTTATTGCATCCCAAGGCCTCTCTGGTATTGGAAATGGTTGAGACGATCCAGTGTTCTGTCTTTTCCCCTTTGCCTGTTGGCAGATTCTACATTTGTTTACAAACTTTATCACCTCTGTTCTCATACCTGGCCAATAGTATGAGTTGCTCAACTGTGTAAATGTTTTATCATGGCCGAAATGTCCAGCCAATCCTCCACTATGCTTCTCCTTCAGAAGATTGTCCCTCATTGAGCATCTTGGTATGCACAATTGATTTCCTCTGAACAACAATCCTTCTTGAACCATATACCCTATCTATTGACATCTATCTCTCAGTACAGGGCTTGTACATGCTTTGTAGGCCTCCTTGAAATATGTATCATCACAATACATACCCTTAAGGTGTTCAAACCCCAAGGTCTTCACCTGGAATTCCTGCAGAATTAAACATCTCCTGCTTAACGCATCAACAACTTTGTTAGCATTCCCGGCAATATGTTTTATGACAAAAGTAAAATTTTGCATAAATTCAACCCATTTTGCATGCCTCTGGTTCAATTTTTCTTGTCAGGTTATGAATTGTAAAGCTTGGTTATCGTTGTATAAGAAAAACTCTTGCGGGAAAAGATAATGCCTCCATTTCTTCAAAGCTTGAATTATGGCATAAAACTCCTTGTCATATGTGGAGTATTTCCTCTTAGTCTCATTCATCTTCTCACTGAAATAGGCAACAGGTGGATTGTCCTGACTCAGAGCTGCTCCTATTGAAACTCCACTTGCGTCACATCTTACCTAAAATGTCTTCCCAAAATTCAGCAAGACTAGAATTGGTCGTTCCGTTATCCTCTCCTTCAGTATATTGAAGCTCCTTTCGGCCTCCTCTGTCCATTTAAAAGACTTGTGCTACTTATTTACTATATCCATCATGGGTGCACAAATCCCACTGAAGTCTCTAATGAACTTTCTATAAAAACTTGCTAAACCATGAAAGCTCCTTACCTCGAACATGCTCCTTGGTGATGGCCATTCTCTGATCGCTTTCACCTTCTCTGGATCCATCTTCAGTTCATTGGAAGAGATCACGAAACCCAAATAAATGAGTTCTGTCTTCATAAAAGAGGGATTCTTCAAATTGATGAACAACTTCACCTACTATAGCCTCTTCATTACTAGCGTTAGGTGCCTCAAATGATCCTCTTTAGTCTTGCTAAAAATCAGTATATCGTTCAGATATACAACCACAAACTTGTCAATGAAATCTTCCAGGATTTCATTCATCAACCTCATAAAAGTACTCGGGGCATTTGTTAAGCCAAATGGCATAACCAACCACTCATACAAACCTTCACTTGTCTTAAAGGTTGTTTTCCGTTCATCACCTTCTCTCATCCTGATCTGGTGGTATCCACTTTTCAGATCTATCTTGGAAAAGAAATTTGCTCCACTTAAGCAATCCATTACGTCATCCATTCTCGGTAAAGGAAATCTATACCTGATGGTGATCTTGTTGATGGCTCTCGAGTCTATGCACATTCTCCATCCTCCATCTTTATTTGGGCTTAACACGGTTGGTACTGTGCATGGGCTCAAACTTTCTCTGACCAAACCCTTATCTAGCAACTCTTGGGCTTGGTTCCTCACCTCCTCATTTTCATGAGGTGTTAATATATACGTTGCCTTGTTCGATAGGCTTGCTCCTGGTATCAAGTCGATATGATGACAGATACTCTTGATGGGAGGCAATGAGTTTGGCAACTCATCCACCACTATATCAACGAAATTATCCAGCAGCTCTTGAACTTCTTCAGGTAAATCATCCACTGATGTACTCGTAAGGATGACTTTGGGCTTCCTCACCATAGTGAATTGCATCTCCTGTTATTCCTTGACTTCTTTCAGGAGTTCCTTCCCACTCATGAGAAGTATGCTTGTGTTGGCTTCCTCTTTCTCTCTCTTCTCCTCCATTGGCAGCAACATATGCATCCTACCATTCTTCTCCAATGTATATGTATTCTTCCTTCCATTGTGAATGACATTTCTGTCAAACTGCCATGGTCTTCCCAAAAAAATGTGGCATACCTCCACGGGAATTACATCACATGGGATTTCATCTTTATATCCTCCTATTTTAATTTCAACCAGGCATTGTTTAGTTATCATTACCTGGTGTCCTTTTTGCAGCCATGAGACTTTGTATGGCCTTGGATGCGCAGTTGTCTTCAGCTCCAATTTCTCCACCATCTCTGTGGATACTAGGTTTTCAGTACTCCCACTGTCAATAATCACCTTGCAAACTTTGTCCTTAGTCTTGCAAGCTGTCCTGAAGAGACTGTTTCTCTGCATTGGCTTTTCAATTTTTGCCTCTGGTTTTAAGAGAACTTTTCTCAACATCAGGGATGATCCATCATCTGCTCCTTCTGCTTCAACATCTCTTCTCCTTGCTTCTGAAATGTGAGCTTCTCCTCCTTCCTTATTTTTCTTGGGACATTCCCAAGACATGTGCCCTATCTTTGCATAGTTATAGCACCTTACTCCTCCTCTGCCTCTTCCTCTAGAAGAGTTTCTTCCTCCACTCTGTCTCCCTCATGAACTTCCTCCTCGTTCTGAGTGATTGTGTGGTTTCTCAGCCTCGTCCTTAGACCGATGTGCTCTGTCACGATTAAATCCCTTACTTTTGCTTGGGACTGAGCTTTTACCTCTTCCTAGGCGGTTTTATTTTCTGGCCAGCTTCTCCTCTGCCTTCAGCACAAACTGATAAGCATCTTCCACAGTCCTGACTGACATCATGTTGAGCTCATCCTGGATCTCATATCTCAAGCCATTTATGTATCTGGAAACTTTCTCTTCGTCTCTCTCCCGTTCTCCAGTTCTGATGTTCAACGGGTAGAACTCCTCGATGTACTCCTTTACTGTCATCCCTTTTTGTCTCAGGTTTTGTAGCTTCCTGAATAGATTGATCTGGTAGTCTTTGGGTATGAACTTAGCCTTCAGTTTGGCTATCATATTGTCCCAACTCCTTACCCTCTGTTTGCCTTTACTTCTCCTCTCAGCCTGCAGTTCGTCCCACCACAGTGATGCATGCCCTTTTAGTCAGGTGACTGCCTGCTTCACCTTATTCTCCTCATCAACATCTTCATAGTCGAAGTGTTTGTCCATGGACCTTATCTAGTCCAGCAGTTCTTCAACATCTAGATTTCCCTCATACATGGGAACCTCTATCTTAGCTCTGCCTCCCAATCTGGAAACTACTCTCAACAAATGTTCTTCTACAACATCCTCTCCTGCAGCTTCTTCCACCTCAACCTCTTCACTTTGTGCATCACTGACATCCCCAACGTCAGGTTCTCTCCTCTGTGCTACTTCCATTGTTTCCAATCGGGTGTGAAGCTCTCGCATCTCCCTCTCTATAGCACGATTGGCTAAAGGAGACTCTCATCTTCTTAGCGACATTATGTCGACTATCTGTCACACACAGAGTACAGCTTCGAGTTCTCTGTATCCTTCTTTTCCTCCTTCGCTTGAAGTCTACAGACAAAAAACTGAGGCTTTGATACCACCTGATGCAAACCCCCTACCTCACCAGGGTTCTGTGACCTCCCGGTCTCTGGATCGTTCTTCTTCTGAGCCGAAATAGCTCTTCAGGCTCTTGTTGGAACCCTTTGAACAAATCCACAGGTCCCTTCTTATCTGGTGACCTCGGGCTATGACCCGATGCTTAAACAACAATCCTTTCATGTTTCGGGGTTTTGAGACTCCTGCATGTGAGCTCTCCCAGACTCCTTATCTTTCGAACTCCCAGGTCCTGAAATTCTGAAAAGGATTTAACGAGATTTGAATCCTTCCCTAGCCTCCGTCCATGTGACCACCACTCTCTTTCCACGCGCTTAACGCCAAAGCTCTACTGGCTTTCGCGATCTAGGGAATCGCAATGTAAGTGTTCCCCTATTCTCTATCTTTCGAAATGACGAAACATGAAAAGGGCTTAATGGCTCCTTGGATCCTCCCTTAAACCTTCTCCACGTGACCCAGTCTTGTGACCAGTGGCTAACATCCAACCGACTCCTCGAGTTTTTCATGTTTCGGCGTTGTGGAGGGGTTAACTCCTTGTCCCTCCAACTCCCGGTTGTCGAAATGCCGAAATGTCTTGGCGATCGTTCTTTCGAGGTTTCACGATTCGGGGAATCGTGATGCAAGGGTCCCTCTCCTTTGTCCTTCGAACCCCCGGTTTCCGAAATGTCGAAATATCGTGGGCTGGGACTTCACAAGTCAAGCGTCCTATCCCTTTGTCCTTCGAACCCCCGATTGTCAAAATGCCGAAATGTCCCAGCACCTATTCCTTCGTGTTTTCGCGTTTTGCAAAATCAGAAGGCAAGGGATATCTCTGCTCCTTGGAACCCTTGGTTGTGGAAATGCCGAAATGTCGAAGCCTTGGCGTTCGATCAATGTCTCAGAATAATCCTTGGGATCTACGGTCCATGTCCGACCTCGCTATTTCTCTATTTCTCGATTCAGGGTTTTGGGAGACAAAAACCTCTGTCCTTCCAACTCGCGGTACCCGAAATCATGAAATGGACCAACGGTCCAGATCTATTTGAGATCGATGGTCACTATTTCTCCTGGGCTTTGGATGTCAAAAATCCCTCGCCGCTAACCTCCTCGCAGCTCCACCTTATCCAACAGCTGGCGGGGTTTCGACGTTTCTCCTCAATGATTCTCCACCATCCGTTTAGATCTTCGGGATCTCCCCTCCCGAATCTACACAGCGTTAAAGCCTGTGCTTCTCCGTCAAATCGGACGGTCTGCAGGATCTTTCGCCACGATCCAATGCTCGACGACGTTCTTCCTCTTGAGATTTTTCTCACTTCAGACTTAGAAGATTTTCTAAGTCTCCAAATACTCGGTCTTCATTCCTTCCAGGGAATGAGTTCCTGGATCTCAACAACACTTTTCGAAGCGTTATCCCTTCTGAGCTTTGTTTGGTTCAGACTTCGATTTCCCGCACACTCCTTGCATTTGAGGGATTTCGATAACTCAGATCCACAGTATTTCTCGTAGAGAAATTCCTCCTGATCTCCTTACGTTCCTCTCTGGCTCGATGCACACCTTGTAGAGCTTCCAATGAAGAGAAACAATTGAAACTGGAAAAACTCACAGTTCCCTCCACTTGTTCATGTAAACAGAAATAACAGGAAAATGCACACAGTCCACACACCATACATTTGGATCAATTTTCCATTCTGTTATATTCACAAGTGTCCAATGGCTACAGAATACATTCAAAATTATAGTAACTCAAAACACTGAGATCTCCTGCTAACTCGTAGTTCTCTCTTATAGCTAATTTCTCTCTATATTGCAGCTCTCCCTAACTGGGTGTACAAACTTCTACATAACTCAAAAATGTTTCTCGGGTTTCCCCTGGCTACTTGCCTACTCTAAAATTCATCCTACGCTATCTTAGTTCAGTCACATTCCAGAGACGAAGTGGAAACTCCTTCTTTGTTTACAATTTCAAAACTTGTCTCAAAGGGTAAAATTCGGCACCGGTTCAAGCGTGCCTCCAAAGGTGAATTCCGGTGCTGAGTGGAGGCATATTCTGAAATCGGTTGTAACTACCCACGTTGAAGTTTTGGAATAACTCTCACGTGTTGAGTGGTCCTGCCTCTATGCGCTTGCCAACGATGCTCTTGCATCATTATGACTCAAGTATGGAGGACTCCAGGAGGTTGATGGAGTTTTGTTTGTTCTGGGGTTGAGGGTTAACTTGCTCTTAGTCTCAGCCTTGGAAGATGATATATATCCTACATTTTTCAAGAGGGAATATGTATTTATCTAAAGGGAGGGAGTGGATCCAGTTGAACCACAACTGATTGATGATCGGATGGATAGGTTGTACAAGTTTTGAGGACAACCTACATGTTATGATTCAGAGTTGGATGAGGAGCAGGAGGCTCCTGAGACTGCAGTGAGCCCAAGAATTCAATCTTGCATTCTAAGGGAAGAGAGGGATTCTCTTCTGAGCATCGAAAAGAGGCTCAACTAGTATGATCGAACAAAATCTCAGAGTGGGAGGATGGACTCTTCGAGGAGCTCAGGGTTCAGGGTAGTTGTTAGGAGGAAGTCTTTTGGTTCGAGTTATGTGTAGGTGTTGGGGGTGGCTCCAGGTTCAGAGGGAGATCCTACTGCAAACAATGTGATGGGACCAAATCATAGTGATGAAAATGATTACATCCCTCGCTAAGAGGGAGTGTTAGCTTTTATAGCTTGGGAGGTACTCTGCATGTTTTGTCTTGTATGCAAAAGTAGCCTTATATTTGCACTACTAGGCACTTGACTTTGTAATAGGTGTTTTGTAAAGTTGTAATAAAGTGTCTCTTTTATTAAAGTGGCATTTTATAAAAATGTACCTTCTAATATTAAAGTGACTTTATGTCATAAAGTGGGTTTTTGTACTTTAATATTTTAAGTGATTTTTTTTTTAGGGAATGAATCATGTCCCTTGATCATGTAAAGACAAGATTATATCTTGGCCATTGGATTTAGGGATAGGGAAGGTGAAAGGTCACTTTCATATTATAAGAGAATGCCTAGGGTAGTGTGCAAGACAAGAAGAAGATATTGAGAGAGATTTGAGAGAGAGATTTTGAAAGAAAGTGAGGGAAACAAGTTGGGTTCTTTTCCCAAGGGAGATTGGGCACATTTCCCAAGAATATTTTTCTATCTAGAAGTTGTTGGAATTTATTGTTGAGAAGGAGGTTGTACTCTATAGATTTGTATAGTCTATACACCATATAAGTGGGAACGATTTTTGAGGCATTTGTTGGCATAAAAATCGAGGTAGATTTAGAGTATTTGTTGTTGAAGGACAGTCATATAGGATCATACCATACAACAGATGATTGACACACTATTCAAGGTGTTGTTTCCTGGGTAGGACATATAGCAGTACAATTTTTTGGCACAGGTTTCTAGGCATACTGTTATTGGGACAGTTTGGGTGTTGTAAGTGATTCTTTCTTCATGGAAAATGTAATTGTGTTGATGATATGTACATTCCTGAAGCTAATAAATCTCTCTCTCATTGGGTTTCCCCACATTGGGGTTTTTCCTGGCTGGTTGCCTAAATTTCTAAGTTTTACATGGATTTGTGACAATTGTTCATTGTGTTTTTTCGGCTGCTAATTTCTTAGCAATGTGTATTTCTGCTTATGGTATTTTCTGAATGTGGGTTTAATACATCTCAGAGCTCATTTAAGACATTTATATTTAGGTTGCTAAGTGCATGATATAATTTATATAACCTGATTTTTTCATTAAATTCCTACAAGAAGGATAGAGAGAAGAATTAAGTTATGGTGTAATAGATTTATCTCATGTGTTAGTCGATTGGTTTTGATCAAGTCAATACTAGAAGCAATACTAGTCTAGTGGAATTGGTTGGCTTACATTTCGAAAGGAATATTGAACAAGATCATAAAGTTGTGTTTCAATTACTTATGGAGAGGTAGTGGTGATTTCAGAGGTTTACATCTAACTAGTTGGAAGAAAATTGTTCTCCCAAAAAAATGGGGAGGTTGGGGTTTAAAATACATCTTTATGTTTGGCAAAGCTCTATCGGCTCGCTCTCTTTGGAATTTCATTTCTAAACCTAGTATTTGGCATGATATTCATGTTGATAAGTATTTGGAGAATGGTTCTATAATTATCTAGGTAAGGAAAGAACATAAGAGTATACATGGTGTATCTAACCAATGGAAATCTCTTTCGCTTTCCTTTCTAGTTATTGGAAAATTTATTTCCTGGAAGATTGGCATAGGGTTGGTAGTCAAGGTTGGAGTAGACACGACTATGGGATGTTCATTGAATATTTTTCTTCCGGTTGAACGGGTACGTTGGCTTCAACTTCATGGGAGGTCAACTTTAGAGTTGATTGTTGATGAGGCTTCTACAACATTTGGAGACAAGGTTGTTACATTGTCGTTCAATTAGGGATCCCTACTGAATGGACAGAGTTTTTTAATATCTTTCTTTCAACACTGAATAAATTACATGTAAGGATTATAGACTATTTAAGAGATGAACTAGTTTGGATATATGATGTTACAGGTGGTCAATACATTGCTAAATATGGATATCAAGCTTTGGTGGAGGATCAAATTCCCAATCATGTCTGGTGGTGGAAATTTTATGGAAAATCCTTGGTCCACAAAAGAGTGTAATTCTCGTGTGGTTGATCCTCACAGGTAAAATACTAACCTGAGATACTTTACAAAAACGATGTTGGAATGGCCCTGGCATATTTGTATTATGCAAGGAAAATAGTGAAGATATTTCCCATTTGTTTATTCATTGAAAGTATTCTAAGGTTGTTTGGAAAGAAGTGTTGAAATCCTTGAGAATCCAAGATTCATGGTCTAAATTCGATGTTTATGAGTGTCTTAAGGTTTGGTTTTCAAAGAGGCATTAAAAACAGTTTCGTGCACTTCTCCTTTTGGTGTCTTGGAGCATCTAGATAGAAAGGAATGTGGAAATATTTTAAATGAAACATATTCCTATGGAAATGTGTGGCCCTTAGAGCTATTACTAATTTCTCTCTTTATTCAAAAGATGCTAAATCATGGATTGGTAGACATACTCAGGAGATCATTTTTTATCATGGTTCCCCTTGGGATTTTTTGATGGTGCATGCCAAGATCATGTGTGTGGACTTGGTTTTATGTCATTTATTGATGAACATAAGTTCTTCTCCTTTAAGGCGAATGCAGAAGCATGCAACAATAATAGGGCAAAATTTCTATCTATGTTATATCTTTTAAGATTTACCAATAACCAAAATGTCAGGATTACTATTATGATGGGCAATTCTCTTTTGGTAATTGAGTGGATGAAAAAAGAGGCATGAATTCAGAATATCAATTTGATTTTCCTATCCCAACAAAATTTAAATGTTTCAGAATCACTATTTCAAATTCAATATCAACACATCTTTCCAGAGCATAATTCTGCAACAAACACTTTATCAAAGCAGTGACTATCCATTCCAGTTGGATCCTTTCAGATTATTTTAGACTTAGGAGAGGTAGAGGAAATGTTTGTTGGTCTCTTGGATGAGATGATAAATGTCTAACTTTCAATGGAATGCAATGATATTTTTTGGATGATATTGTTGTTGATGTAATTTTGACTTTTTTATGCATAGGTATTGATGATAAAATTGTAGACATATTGATGATCTGATTTTGAAGGTAGAAATCCCACCGATACCTTTTTGTATGTTCTTGAGGCACATTTAGATTGTACTTTCATTCCCGTCGAATAGAAAAGTACATTTTTTAGAATAAATATAAATATCATTACAATACAAATATAAATATCTTAACCATAATCAAAATTGTATTTTTAGAAATATGTATTTGCATAAGTTGTGAGTTTTAAGTTCTTGTGACTACAACTAACTTAGATCCATCTTAAATGATACAAAATTTACACCTCAAGAGATTTGACCCCATATAATGTTTGATAAATCTAAATTTAAGATGGATTTACATTGATTTAATAGAGATGAACTCAATACAATAAATAACATATTCTCTCAACTTAAAAAATAAAAATAAAATCTTAACAAAAACAATATTAAGTGTAAAAGTGAATTTATAAAAATAAGAAATAAAAATAAATTACTAAAAATAAAATAAAATAAAATAAACATTATTATTGAAAAAAATACACTCAATTATATTTAAAAATACAAATAATTTTTATTTTATATAAAAAGCAAAATAAAAAGTCAATTTTGGGTATCCTTGTAAACTAAATCAACTTCAACAAACATCGAAATTTGGCATTTATTTTGTGGCCAGAAAAACGTCATACCTAAAACCAAAATGTCACTCTATTTCATTTATATATATAAAAATCACATTTCAAAAAGTTTTACATTAACTTAAATATTTATTTTCAACCTTTTTTTTAAATATATTTTCGTGTTCTCAGTTCTCTTCACATTTCATCATTTTTTCCTTGAGATTTGAACAATGATTGTACCACGTATTCCAAGATGGAAGCATTGTCCAACCTCGCCAATACTCTCATGAGCAGCCACTCCAATGCATATAACAATCATTTGCCACCAACTCAGTGATGGAAGCGGTGTCCTAGCTTACCAACTCTTTCACGCTGACTTTTATCTTAATAATGAGATGATTAGGGATTTCCATTCTAGTTATGTCGAAAGGCGTACACCTATTGATAATGGGTAGATTTAATGCGGGTTTAGTGTTTAATAAGTTTTCTATGGACATGATTAAATATGGCTGGAATATTCTTAGTAGTCACACAAAATAAATGGCTGTGATTTCAATCATTAACTTCTTAGCTATTATAAAGACATCTGTTTATGTGTTTACTTTTTAACATTTACCTAATCATATTTAAAAATTACTTTGATAGCTAACTGATTGCCACGTAAGTGATTAACAGAAATTAAAATATTAACACCAGATAAATAAAGCGCAACCTTTTATTTGTTAATCAATAATAAAATTTAATGTATTCTTTTAAGGATTCGTTTCATCTTATCAACCTTTCGGCATTCACCAACAACTAATATTTAATTGTTGTGCTAATCATTATATTAATTAGAGAATAAATCGTTGTAAATTGTTTTAGTCATTATATTAAGTACAGAATAAACTATTCTATGTTATAAATTGTTTTAATCGTTATATTAAGTACAAAATAAACTATTCTATTAATTAGAGAATAAATTATTGTAAATTGTTAATAACATATGTTTATTTATTTATAAAAAAGTGTTTTACACTTTAGATTATGGAAGAGAAGTATGTTTTAAAATAAATATTATTATAATTTTCTTTAAAAAGGTGTTTTACAATTTAGATTATGGAAGAGAAGCATGTTTTAAAATAAATATCTATTATATTTTTCTTTGTAAAATGTTAATTATATATTTGTAAAATGTTAATTATATATATGAAAAATAAAAGTAATAGAAAGTGTACAAATTCTTCCCTCTCATATCACACACTAAAGATAACATGTCAATATTTACATAATTTATATATTTTCATAGATAAACAAACAAACATATTTCTATTTCAATTTAATTATTTAATTTAGAGATTCTTAAATTTATTTTTTATTTCAGTTTAATTACTTAATTTATTGGTAAAGGGATTCTTGAAAACAATGTCATAGCGAATGACTTAGAAGGAACAATTCCTCCATAAATATGATGTATATAATCAATCAATTATACTAGAAAAGTATGTGTTTAATTTAGTTTATTTATTTTTATCAATATTATTATTCAATAATGATTACAAGTATTTAATGCACAATTTCACACAGATAAAAATAGTTCATATTTTGTATTAACTTATTTTAATTAGATTAACCTTTTCATTTTAACATTAAGTTACACAATGCTCATGGAAAGGTTCAAGGGAATCATCACAAGCAACCTCTTATCACGATTGACAAGTAGGGTCAAGGTAAAGCATCCCTATAGGGTTTGCGAAAATGTCTTAAAACCTCAACAACACTTGGCACAAAAAACACCAAGCACACCAAGTTCTATAGGCTTTGTGCAGACACTTAATAGGACACACACACACTCAATAAGTTGCACACATGATCAATGGAAGTGTTCCTACAACCAAGAATGAAAGCCTTCACTATAACCATTACAAAATCCCAATCAGTTCTACATGTCGATAGTAGCATGCAGTGTGCTAACAAGATGGGAAACCATCAACAATTACCTAATCAAAACACCTTCAATAACTAAACCTTCATCTTCTTACTAAAATGTATTCCTATGTATAGTATGTAGTATATAAAGCATAACAAGATAACATATTTTCCTTCTCTAGCTCTCTTTCATATAGAAATGTATACTTTACATAGTAATATAAACATTGTTATATTCTATTTTCCTTATGTGTAATATTCTTCCATAACTTAATCAGTTCAATCTATTTAAGTTGTCCTTCAATTTGCATCCTAGATTCATATCATTTCTATCAAAGCCATACATTATAGAAGTAATTAATATGTTTATATGTTCCTCCTCTTTATGCCTATTAACACTCATTTGAAATATTGTTCCCTAAATCTACAACCCTCTTCTATGTTTGATTATCTACCTACCATAATGTGAAACATCACCATGGAAACATCATGAGACGTCATCACGAGCTCTTTAATGGAGTAGCTTCTTGAGGATGGCTATGATCAACAAAGAAGAGATATGATGGATGAGTTCTTAAAAATTCTAAATAAGTGGTATTAGTGAAAATGACTTATCTCGTAGTGGTAATAAAGCACTCCTTAGTGGAGCCACGCCCTTGAAATTCCAGATGAATCTAGACATCTCCACTATTAAGGGAAATTTTAACACATACATAATAGATAGCTAGATTTAATAGCACCCCTTAATGGATCCACACACTTCAAACTCCCGATGAATCTAAACATCTCCACTGTCAAGGGAAAGTTTAACACGTACATAATATATATCTATATTTAATAACTTGAGTCATATTTCATGGAAAGGATCTTGCGAACATTGATAAATTCATAGTTTCCACATTGAATATATCTATAATTACATAGTATTGGTGGAGAACCTTAATGAATAGCAATTGCAAACAAGAAACAACCAATTGATAGATGGTTGCAAACAAGAAACAACCAATTAATAGATGGTAAGACCTTGACACAAGTAGGAATGAAATTTGGAGAAACTACAAAAATGATAATAATAGTTACACTAATGTAGAGAAAAAAATTGTCCATAACTATATACTAATGAATTCCATTGAACCATGGAAACGTTGTGAAATTCATATTTAAAGAAGCACAAATCCTTAAAGTATGCAAGTGGTCTTAATATGTATATTCAATCAGAGATGTAATTCTTCAATCTGAACATTATCACATGTGTATATCACTTTGCCTTAAAGTTTGAAGAAAATTTGTAGTATAAGAAAGGAAAAGGATTTATACAATAGAAGAATGACTCTGAGACATGAAATATTTTTGTCCCTAACCAATGAAAACCTATGGAGAAACATGTGCCATCAAAGAAATTCAACTCAAAAAAAATCCCAAAATTTGGAAATGGTTTGACTACCATAAATCACTTTGGCATGACTAGAACGATAGTCAAAAACACATATCATTTATCACAACACGCGCTTCTTAAAATGAAGTTATAAATGAAGTTTCAGTAACCTCAAACTCTTTAGGTATCAATGAAATATATTGTGATATGAGAATTATTGTTGCAGTGATCTTATTGACACATTTTAAGGTTCCATACTTATCTTAAAGTGTAGAAACGTTGGCAAATCTTACTAATTCTTAAAATTCCAACTATAAAATATCTAGCGATATTTTTGTAAAATTATTCAAATTTCTAAATATTTTATGTAGGTTCTAGAAAAGTTTAGCAATTTTTAGAGTACAATTTGTTGGATCATGTTGTCATTGATGCCAATGGTTTGATTAATTGATTTCATTGATTGATATCAAGTGATTGATTGATGTCAAAGGATTGATTGATTGATGATTGATGTAATATAATATGTATTGCCCTTGATGAGAATGCATAGATGAAGATGGATCAATGAGTTGTCATTGATATGATGAAGATGGATCAATGAGTTGTCATTGATACATGATGAAGATGGATCGATGTGGTTTCATTGGTATATGATGCATTGTTGGAAAAATGTGTGGATGACTCATTATTGTCTTATCATGATTGATAAGGTGCACAAATGGATGAACTCCAAAGTGGTCCCCTTATGGTGAAATCCCTCACGGGAAGACGCTTTGCAGATTGAGTTATCCTAGAAGAATGGTTGGAGGACCCATGGTCTCATTATTGTCTTATCATGATTGATAGGGTGCAAAAATGGATGAACTAAAAAGTGGTCCCCTTATGGTGAAATCCCTCACGGGAAGACGCTTTGCGGATTGAGTTTTCCTAGAAGAATGGTTGGAGGACCCATGCTTGTATGTGGAATAACGAGATGAAGATCAAGGAAATTGTTGGTAAAACTATCCTAGATGTATATTTCTTGTCATGCCATTTCCGGTGGTATGTAGAACGCCACATAACTCCTCACGGTCAGAGAGTTATGGCCATGAGAAGTTGGAGATCCCAGGTTTGGGTAATGGACCCAAGTTTGTTTGATGGGTAACGGTATGAGTTATGATATATTTTCAAACAATACTATTCTATATGAATAGTACATTTCATGCCATTTCTGGTGGTATGTGGAACGTCACATAACTCCTCACGGTTTGAGAGTTATGGCCTTATGAAGTTGGAGGACCCTCACATGTCACCTAGAAGCCCGAAAAAGTCAAAGTAGTCAAAGTGGTTTAAGGGATTTTAAAAGGTAAATAATAAAGTGAAGTGATGAGTGTACTATAATTCAAAGTGAATACAAAATAAATTATTTAAATAATAAATTTAATGGAGAAATTAGAAGTGGGTTAACCCTAAAATAAGGAAAGTGGGGCCAAGTGACCTAAAAGATGTTTTTAAGGAAGCTACTTGGAGAGTATAAATAAGAGGCAAGGCACTCTCATTTTAATCCCACTTGAGAATATTGAATATCTATATGTGTCTGAGGTAACCAAGGATATCTAAGCCGAAATTCTGAGGAAAGGTGAAGAAAAGAAGGCCGAAATGCAAGGAAGGATAACTTCTTTTGATGGTGCTTTCTAAGGTATGTTATTTACAGGTCATCTCACCATTTTC
Source organism: Picea engelmannii (assembly GCA_009831015.1). NCBI lineage: Eukaryota > Viridiplantae > Streptophyta > Pinopsida > Pinales > Pinaceae > Picea > Picea engelmannii. The sequence continues at coordinate 12,392 of ML776680.1, read as the reverse complement.
GCTATAACTTTTTTTTCTATAATGATTTAGACTGTGAAATTGCTATTCCATTGATAAAACATACCCAGGTATCTGTGGTAAAAAATTCAGCTTGTGGGTCGTTGTATTTTGGAAGTTACACTCCGTGGAAAATAGGGTTTGTGACTAGTCCTGAAACTAGTCAAAAATAGGTGTTTCGGGTAAAAACGTCATAACTTCTTCATAACAGATCCAAATTCTGTGAGACAAAATGTGATGGTTAGGATATAGGCTTTAGTATGTTTTGTAACATTTTCAGATCAATTCAATGAATATTTTGTGTGGGCCACGCTCTACAAGGTCGCTCTCTAGAATAAGCTAGAATTCAGCAAGGTATGCCATTTTTTCTATAACGCCTTTTCTGTGAGGTTCCAAGTAGTGCCACCTGGAGGAATTGCATAAAACACACTGAAGAACATTGTGTATCAATTTCATATCTTTATTCATTACAGGTACAAAGTTATGATTATTTCAAGTTGGGGTTGTTGACTAATCCAAAACTAGTCATGGTTAAGACAAGCAGTTGATGAGTTGGCACATACATGAGGTGTATAGTTTATGATGTTGGTACATATTGATGAGTCATTATTTTTGATTAGTTGACACATTATTAGTATATACGTGGTACATGGTTGGATGCACTTGTTTATGGTACAGGTTGATTACAGGTTGTTTGGCATAGGTTGGTGCATGGTTGATGCACTTGTTTATGTTGACAGATTGATATGTTTTGAGGATTGTTGCCTCATCTCAGTTGGTGATGAGAATGTAAGTTGAGTCTTTCATATCGAACTGGTGCTCTTGTGGAGTTGTACTCTATTCAGTTGTTGCAGAAAAACCCTCGGATTGAAGTCCATAATAAAAAGAAAAATTGTACATACATCTTGTGTTCTTTGTGTTCCTTGTGGAGATGATTTGTTGATGATATGTTGTTGATATGTATTCACATCTAACTGATTATAAATTATATAAATGAGTAATGAGAAAATGTTGAATGTTAACTAAGGATTTTTTGTGTAAGAGGGAAGTTTTGGGAAAAAGATCCCC